>JAODTR010018990.1:0-25257 GCA_025399935.1 Amblyopsis rosae
CCCCCCCCCCCCCCCCCCCCCCCCCCCCCCCCCCCCCCCCCCCCCCCCCCCCCCCCCCCCCCCCCCCCCCCCACGGGGGCATGACAACACGGGTTGGTCAGCAGTTCCGTTGGGAAGCTAATGAACTAGTCACGAATGGGAAGGGATGGCAGCATACAAATAACACCTCCTCATCTTGGAGGGCCTTTCCCCCGGCACTTAGGCTACTTAAGAAATGCATGACACAAGATGCACTGGAATTATACTTTACAGTCGCTGACACTAAAAGTTAAATTCAAATTGAACATGGCAACAGTTTAATTACGAGGCTTGAGGCAGGTACGCCCGCATATTTAAATTAATGGTGATAAATCACTCTTTAAGACGCCATTTAAATAGCTATGTGATTTGCTGCTTGTTACAGCACCATCTATGCCTTTTCACATTGACGCGCACGCACACACACACACGTACACACATACATTGGTGCGGTTCCGCACACACACACACACCTGATTTAGAATTTCCTGTCACTACGATGTCAACAGATGCAATTTCAATGGCCCTCAGCATGCATTTTAGTAATTACTCTGCTTGTTTAAAAGAGCTTTCACAAGCACCACCTCTCCGCCCCCCCCATCCTCGACACACCAGGGCCGCTACAACAAAACTCTGATTGCATTTTCGTTGTGCGTTCACATTACTCCAGCGGTGACAAAACACCTGTCCGCCCTCTGCAGAGAACCAACCACGTCCCGCGCTGCTATTTGCGCCGTATTAATTCAGACGTCCTAACCGAATAAAAAAATAACACGAGCGGCCGCGGCGTTTGCCAGGCAGCGTCCTGGCAGGGCAGGGGCCGCTGGCCAAGCGGGGACAGGGGTCTGTCACGGCTGAATGGGCCGGGTGACAGATTGTTCAGGGGCCAAGCTCAGCCGATGACGACGACACAGCCCAAAGCCAGGTGACATCAATCTCAGGCAGACACCGATAGGCCACAGAGTCATCATTATGACAGGCATGCCCGTGCCAAAGGCAGGAGCCCCCTTCCCAGAGCTGTAATGTTCATGTGATTAACTGTCAAGCCTTCCATTTGGTGAGTGTCGCTCCGTCTCAATTAGACCAGCCCATCATCCCGTCTGACGCTGTGGACTCGACCTTGGCTTCTGGACTAAGGAGGACATGCTCTTCACTCTTTTCAGGTCAGCACCGCAGCTGACAGCATCCCTAGCTAAACCCTAGCGACTGGATTCTAGGTTCTCCTGCGGAGCCGATATATTAGGTTTCAAGTGCTAAGGATTAGCTTGGATCGAGCGGCCACCGTTTGCACATTATTTGCACTGGTTCAACGTGCAGCGGGTATGGAACAGGGCTCACTCGCGGCGGGAGATTTGGCCTGATTAGATGGTGGACAAGCCACAGGTTTGCAGACAGCACCGTTGTAACTTGTGGATGGAATACTAAGCTACATATACAGTGCTTATTTGGATAACTGCAGAAAATGCTACAGTAATCGATACATCAAATGAAATGTTGCATGATTTAAAAAAGGCACACACATATGAACATATGAAACAAAATAAGCCTGTTGTGTAAGTAAGCCTACTGCAAAAAGACAAAAGTTTATACTGCCTTACACAGAACTGTTTTTTTTCAAAGGAGTATATCTCAGCAGGATTATGAATATAACAAAGGCTACCCATGTGTCCGGGGAAATTCAACAGCCATACCTCTAGTCAAAGCACGTATACAGTGGATAGAGATGGATACCTTGTAAATAAAATATAACGGGTTACACAGTCAAGTAAGCCTTGCCAAGGATAATGCATTGACTGCGGTTAGGCATTTCTAGAGTGCAACACCAGTAATTATGGAGGGAAATCTGTTTATGTCTCGCTGTTCTTCATTTGCCGGGTGTGGTGCCAGATATTCCCCACGTCTTTGCACATTTTGTGGAACCATAATGCAGAGAAAATTACCGGCATTATGTTATTAAGTATATGTAATACATATAGGACCAGTTTCACAACATGGATTAAGCATAGTCCTAGACTAAGAACGTTTTTCAATGGAGATCTTCATAGAATTTTTATTTTAATCTAGGCTTAATCCATGTCTGTGAAACCAGCCATTAAAGTAATGTGACAACAAAGTACACAGGAATTATGGCATTTATGCATCATTTCCACATAAATTGCATTGCAATGCAGTGTTCACATCGATCTTACCATGTTTGCATGAAGTGAACTTCAAATACTGAGAGTTGTTCCACTTGCCAAAGCAGTCCCAAATAAGTATGTTAAACCCATCAGGCTGGTTTCACAGAGATCAGAGTAAATACATTTTTATTTCAGTCTTGTGGACTATATATATATATATATATATATATATAAATAAATAAATAAATGAATATACTGAATCCACTCTCCTGCCAGAACTTCTGTAAGGCATATTGGAATTTTGATCAGGACAGTAAATGTAATGTGATCACCCGGTTTCACTACTCGCAGTAGTGAAACCAGGAAAAGTACAATCCGCTTACAGCAATGAGTTACTCCTGGCCATCACGTACAACCTGTTTGTTGTGCTTTGATGTACTGCTAGAGAAAACTATCACATCCTTTAGAACTTAGCAGCTGCGCAATTCACTTTGAGGTGTTTTTCACCATGAAAGTCTTTCTGTTTTCCAGCTTGGCAGAAGCTGTGCTCTTCTGCCTCTGTTTTTGTTTAACCTCCCATCGATTGCAACCTCTGCCGGCTGCGAGGGAGAGTGAATTATTTCTGTCCCTCTCCGCGGCGCCTGTCTGCTGTGTCACATCCCTGTCCTGACACTGGCTGTGGCTGGTATAACACAAGCCCTCGGCAGGAGGGCATATGGAAGAGCAAGGCAGCGATGCAGCGAGGTAGTGATATAATGAGGTAGCGAGGTAACGAGTTAGTGTCATAGCGAGGTAATGAGGTAGTGATATAGCGAGGTAGTGATATAGCAAGGTAACAAGGCAGTGATATAGTGAGGTAACGAGGTACTGATGTAGCAAGGTAACGAGGTAGTGATATAGCGAGGTAGGGAGGTATTAAGGTAACGAGGTAGTGATGTAGGGAGGTAACAAGGTAGTGATATAGCGAGGTAACGAGGTAGTGATACAGTGAGGTACCAAGTTAGTGATATACCAAGGTAGTAATATAGCAAGGTAATGATGTAGTGAGGTAGGGAGGTAACAAGGTAGTGATATAGCGAGGTAACGAGGTAGTGATGTAGCAAGGTAGCAAGAGCAGGCTCAGGACAATCATGGCGTGGCTCTGTGGGGACGCAGCTCTTCCATTAAATGCACCGGAAGGTAAAACGAGCAAGGAGGGAAGACACATCCTTCCGTTGACGGTGCAGACCCCGGTTGTCTCCTTCCATCTCCATCTATTTTGAGAATACTTTTTCGTCTCACAATCTCTCTCCATCTGTCTGTTGCTCTCTCGCTCCAGAAGGGGTCCTAGCATGTGGGGCTATGAGGGGTCCAGTGTCAGGATGCCTGTTCTCTGACAGGAGGCTCCTGGAAGATGCTAATGGTCGCTGTGTCCGTTATATAAAGGCAGGGTCAGTCATTTTTGCTAACTTAGAGCTCAAATCTAAAAAGTAGCGCTCCGCAAAGCAAAGCGTAGTACTGCGGCTTTTTTGATGTGAGCACTGTTCGCCACTTTGTTTATGTTACTATTTACAAATTGTATTCTTTTTTCAACATGCACAGAGAACTGTAAGCTAGAAAAATTTGTGGAGATATTTGTTGAATTGGTTTACATTTGGCTTGCAATAGCTGACTATAGGGTACCTTTAACCTATGCGGCTTATGCACAGTGACAACATAACAAACCGTTATTCACATATCTGCATTTTTAACACGGGTCTAAATAATACAATTAGAAAGAGGAGAAACAAAATCTGCGAGGAGAAAATAAAATAATAACAATCTGATGATCTACAGTATGTTATTATATTGCCTTCATACAGTGGTTGGTCGTGTTCTGTCGTTAGAACCGCATTGTCAGGACGTGATAAATTCCCAAAGCGTTAACGTAGCCGTGACTGAGGTTAATTTAAAAGCAATATACTTTCCTGTCCGAATGCTTTAATACAATTAGTAAATCATAGCATTTACACTCTCAGACTTTTCAAATCTCTACAGACTCCATTCTTGTACAGTGTTTTCATGTCTGGCTCTGCCCTTTGTAACTGTTATTGGTGTTATCTGCGTCCCCTTGCTAAAAGAAATAAAAATAAAAAGGAAATCAGCAGCTGTCAGCCGCCGAGCTGTGAAGAGCTGCAGTGTGGCCATTAGCCAACCACAGAGAGTTGTACGCCGGCTTGCCGGCGGGTTTGTGAGAGAGTATCTCTGAAAGGCCCTGCCAAGTCTGGCCCTAGGGAAGCCCCCGCACGCTCAGGGCCCCCGGCTCCCGCTTTAACAACCAGACTGCACTCATCAACAGGCATGTCCACGATCAACAATGGAGCCAGGTGGACAGAGGCTGGGGAACCCATGCACCCTTGACTGGCTTCTGGAAAGAGCCTTGAGGTGCAGCATTGAGAAATACCTTTCTAAAAGTCGCATGACGGGACAGTTTTGAAGTTGTATCATTATATGTCTTCCACATAAACACTTGGCCGTCTTTGCTGATTATATAGATTATTAGCCCTCATGCCCACATCTCTGCAGCTTTTTGATGATAATGTAACTATTGCTCCACAGGAGCCAGTGTTGTTTGTAGGTTATTCCACTGAACAGAGGTGTGGTCAATGCCTAGAAGAAGAAATACTCTGCGCCATGTGTATAGACACCCAAAAACACAAGCAAACACAAGGCACAATTGTATTTTTTAACACGCAATCTGTTCTTCTATCCCAGCTGAACTGTGAAAACCCAGCATCAAACCAGGATATTTTAATGGATCCCTCCTACAGAATTACAAGGACAACAGGAGAATTCAGGGTTTATGATGTGCTGCACTGCACAAATCACGGCTGGTGCTGTATCTAATGCAGCCAGACATTTACAGGCATTGTGAGTGCAAAAGTCACAAAAGCATATTAGCCACAGAGCACGCTGTACAAGGTCGAGTAGATAAACCAGAACTGATGGAGGTTTGATTGAAGGTCGATTTATTTCTTGACTTTACTAAATCAAAACCAGGTTGATTTTCTAAATGTTTTGTTTTGTTATAGGTACATAGTCCATATACTGTATGCGCCCAAATAATGAAAGATTGTAAATTCCCTTGTATAATTCATTCCATATTGAGTGATGTACAGCTACTTATCCCACAGTAATGTACATGCATACCGAAGTAAGAGTACCACATTTAGATACACCTGGACCTGTGAGCATTCCTAACAGACCATCTGTCTGGTCATCTATACAGCTAATTTCAGCTAAGCTTGCGCTTGACTTGATAATCAAAAAATAGACTCCGAGTAGAGGCCTCTCACTAATAACCAAAACAAAGCTTCTCAGCCATGTGCTTTCTGGTGCGCCTTGTGTCCGGGGAGCAGTTGGACAGAAGGGACCAAATGCTGCACGGGCACACACACACACACACACACACACACACAAACACACACGAGAGGGACACAGCATGCCCAGTGTGTTGCTGTGGACCTGCTGCAGCTCCGGGGGAGCGTGGGCTCCCCCAGAGCCCCCTGGAGCTGCAGAGAACAGCATGCAAGCAGAGCCTTAGTGACAAGCCTTTGAACTGGTGAGTGTGTGCAAAAACCTATCGCTTAACATGCGGAGGATGCAGGATCCTCGGTGACTAGGCATCTGAGACCATTAAAAACCTCTTAAGCCCTAAATCATATTCAATGGTTTTTACCTTGCAAAAAACATGCCGTTGCATGTAGGTTGGGTTTCTACAGTTCTGATCATCTTAGAAAGCTAATTTTGGTATGAAAATGTAGATAACCCCGGTGAGATTTCAATTCAGGTTAAATATTAGACAATGCTCTTTAGTAAATGAACACATAACATAAATACAACAGAAATATAGTTTTTCATTTTCACCTGACATAATGTTATTGATTTAAAAACCAATACAGTTTATGATATACAGTACAGCATTTGATATTCATTATGTAAATACCACACACACACACACCAAAAACAAAATATACATACATACACACACACACACACACAACACATGCATTTCACATGCCGCTTAAGCATACACACTGATACACAAACACACAGAAAATATCCCGCTAAATCAACTATGGAAATATTAATTACATTTGGTTGCGGAGTCTTTTTTAAATTTGTTATTTATTTATATATTTTTTGCTGTGTGTCTTCTACCATTTTGCCAAGCTTGGTAGAAAAAAATAGTTTAGACCCACGAAAATCTTATTGAAACAGGATTAATCCAGCCCTGCGCTTCCTAATTAATTGTCAGGGCGTTTGGCTAATAAATCTTGGTTATCTGAACCTCCCATCGTCGCAGGAGATATCACAACTCAGACCGGACCGCTAGAATACTAAACAGTCTATAAACAGGCTAAGAAAAATGCAGAGAAAATTACCTACTTTATTTTTCGGCCTGCCTAATTCAATTAAGAATGTAGGCTGGTGTTTTCCATTGAGGGAATTGTCGAATGTCATTAGACTGCAGCCTAATTGGCTCCGCTGTATTCTGCATCCATATTTTTGAGAGATTTTGAGAACTTTTAATCAAATCGGCTGCACAAGGGCAAAGCGATAACGCTAACAGATAGCGGCGGGGCACGAGCACCATGTCTCACCAGACAGAAGGGGGGGGGGGCTGACACTGGGTGACGTGCGAGTCGAGAAATAAGGCCTGTGCCTCCGCAAGCGAGCATGCCTACAGCCATGAGTACAGACATGAGGGGGGATGGGGAGGTGAAGGCACCTCAGCTCTGCTCTGCTCTAGGCAGCAGTGCCGTCTGCCTCTCCAGGGGACCGGCGGATGAGGTCGCAGTCTACTCTCCGAGTCAAAAAGTGGGAAGACATTTATAATGCACCGGTGTGCGCGCTCGCTCAGGAGCAGAACTGCCGTGTCATCTCGTTCTCAATTTCACACCCGCTCTGGGTGTGAAACAGCCCCGAAAAAGACGGACTAGATGGAACGAGTTAGCAAGAGAGAGAGACAGAGAGTAAATTAGCTGGCTATGAAATGTGCATGTGTGCGCGCGAGGGTGTGCGTGCGTGCGTAAACAGGTGCATAGGTGTACGTTATCCCGGACGGTGATGACGTTTCTAAACAAATTAGGCGATAAAGCGATGTGTGGCAGCTGTTGGCAGGAGCGCCCATGGGACAGGCCGATGCACATCACACACTTATACCCCCACGACCGTGCGTCACCGCACATGACAAAGCCGCGCTGAAGGTGTCGTTTCCATCGAGTCGCGCTCCCTGTCGTTGCTGCACTGAGAAGAACATTATAAGCAACGGTTATAAAAGAATATGAGTTTCCTCTGAAGTTACGATTATGTCTTCTTCTATGGTCCTCTGTAGAGCGCATGGCCCCCAGCAAGGTGACAGGATGACAGCCCCCCACAGAGGCAGCCACAACATCCTTATTGCGGTGTTGTAATAAACCCCACCACAGAGTTTTTATGCATTTTTTATTTATTTACCGTTTTTACTGCAGCAAAAAAAAAAAAAAAAAAAAAAAAAAAAAAAAGACGATGCCGGGATTTTTCTCTTTCTTTTTTTAAATAAAATATTGTGCATGTGGGGGTGCATGTGAGCGCCCACATGCACCCCTTCATCCTGACACATCGGTCACGTTCCTATTGCCTCGTATTAAAGGTGGAGTCAGTGACACTCAAGTGTATTAGTACTCACGGTACAAATATCTCCCCACGGTCCGATAGCTGTCCCTTCTGTGTACGATAAGCCAGTGCTTCCACACAGCCCTGGCTCTTTAACTGGGAACACAAACAAAGTTGTGCAGAACACACTGCACGACACGTGTCCAATGTTTTGATTAAGTTCAAATATCAACACTCTTTATCCAGCGTTGCGGCTTCGCCTACTCCACCCTTTCCCGCCCGAGCAAATGGCCCTCAATCTGCTACTAGCGGAGAAACCCCGGCGGTCACTAGACGTAGCAGCCTGCAAGAGCTCCTCGGAGGCTCGCGCGCACCTCGCGGTCGACCGTTGACAACGCAGGGGAGACGGCGACCCTACTGACTGTGTGACTGGTGACTAAGGATATTCTGTTTGTTTTACAGCAGCTGTGAGACGTCAAGCTGTGGCTGTGACAGGCACATTCAGCTGGGGCAACGCTCTCAACAAACAGAGCTACCAGATTATTGTTATTCACAGTGTTTAATTGCTGCAAAACATTGTTGAATGAGGTGCTGAAGAACACAATCGTGAACAGTAATAGAAAGATAATCATGCAAACGAACACGATCTCAAGAGATTATTTTTACCTCCTATTTCAATGGCTTCTCCGTCCTGTAGCTTGACATTCGCAGAGCAGTAGGCAAACATTATCTGTACCAACATTGCTGGTGAGTGTCATTTCTTACTTCTCTCTCTGCACAAAACACTGCTGGAGTCTTCCTGACAGACATTTTAAATTTAAAAAAAAATTTGTTTGGCTACGAGGACAAAGAAAGAGAGCGCTCACATTAGAGAATGAATAATATGGTATGAAGCAAGCCGACATCTTGCAGTAGAGAAGTTTGAGATGTGGTGTCAAGTTGTTACGTTTTCACAATGCAAATACACGTAATACAGTGAACTGTACTAAGTGTAAACTGTACAGTAAACTGTATTAAGTGTAGTGTATTAAGGGAAAAATCACTGCTTGCGAATGGTGGATTAAGAAAGAAAAAAAAAGATAATTTCTAACTGATGACTCAGCATTACTGATAGCATGTTCCAGACCAAAGCAGCTATAGTCGAACAAAAACTCACTGAGTCAAAATGGAGTCGAGGGCAAATTATAGCTATTGTTACCCCTGTTCCCACTCTAACTGCCCATTTTATACCAGTCTTTCATAAAATCTCATTAAGACAATATGATATTCGTATGTATTAGTGCAGAATAATAAAGTTTGGTGGGGCCTGAGATGATGATCATGTGTGCCCTGGTTAACGACATAGAGAAGGTCAGCAGACAAGCAATTAGAGCCAGACTCTCATATCCGTAATGTCACTTCACCATACGAGCTTAATAATTCCTTTGGTCACACTTCCATTTTTGGCCACTGCAGGTTTTAGCCAGTCCAACTTTGTCGTTCACACAGGGAGGGAAATAATTTATTGGTGGGCCATATGATAAACCATCACTACTGTGAATTTGTAATTACCTATATTCACGACACCAAGGTAACAAGAGTATTTTACTATAGTAGTCAATTGTCGTTACAACATGCTGCATACTACTAAAATTTAATATTTTTTATTTTATGTATAATATTTTGCAATCTTACTGTTCTCTGTGCGTGTTGAAAAAATAATCTGATACTTCTACACAGCCCTACCGCTGTAAATAGCATAAACAAAGTGGCAAACTGCTCACATCGGCATCTTGCTCAAGGGTTCTGACAGGTGGGCCGGGCACATCAGGGATTGCGGGCAGCGGCACAGCAGGGCAAAAAGTTGCTTGTTTGAATCCCTTCCGTCTCCCTCGTCAAATGTCCCTTAGCAAGACTCCGGTGGTTGGATGGCGCTCTCCATGACCACCATCGGTGTATGAATGGGTGAATGTGAGGCCACATGCTTTGAGTGGCCGGTAGGTTGAGAAAGGCACTAATACAGAAATACAGTCCATTTACCACTGAACCCAGGACCGTTCAGCTGGGAGTTGTCCACAATAACCTAACCTGCCTTTGTAATGCAATACTGACCCACGTGAATCTTGAAAAAGGGTACAAAGATTTTACCCATATTGTCCAACCTGCCAGTAGAGCGTACACGTACTGGAGGATTCCAGGATTTTATAGGACAAGCCGCCACAGGATGAAGAGTTGTGGACCACTGAGAGACCTCATATAATTTATGACTTATTGTGTATAATTCAAATATCCATCCATCTCCAGCTAGCCATTCTGCTTGCATCAGGCATTTCACATTCATTATCATATCAGTTAACGCGATTAAATGCAAACGGCTCCACCCAGGAGCGATGCCTACATAGCAATTACTGGCAGCATGTTGTGTGCGACAAGTTATTATGGTAATACTGATGAATTAGATTGCACCTGAAAGCAAGTGAAAGAATGAAAGCAGCGGGAAAGAAACAGAAGAGGGGGCCACATCTTCTGTCTCGGTCACCTCCTCCTGATTTCCTGGGATACGCGAGGGTGATGACGGTCCGACCAAATGCTGATAATAAGGAACGCAATATGATCTTGTTATGTGTGAATGGTAAATGGACCGCTTTTCTAAGGCCACTCAAAGAGACACTCAGCTCTCTCTTCAAGCCACTTAGACAAAGCATAAGGCGTCCTCCAAACACAGGGAGCCATTAGGGTTAGATGTTTTGCTCAGGGACACTTTGACACTCGGCCATGAGGCAACGGTGTTCGAACAAACATACTTTTTGATAACAAATTGACCTGCTTTAACCACTAAGCCACCACCACATTGGAGAATAATAAAGTTTGGCAGAGCCTGAGAAGATGATTATGCACTCTCGTTAAGAGACTCACTGCACGATAGATTCATTCATTTAGAGATTTTATATTTTGGTGGTTTTTCCAATAACACCAATTTAAACACTGTTTGCAAAAGGGGTACAAGAGAAAACAGGTGTGTTTGTGCAATGACATTTTAAATACGCCTCAAGATACAGTATGGCCAGTGTCCCAGTGGGATTGTGGTCTGATGTGGGCTGCATGTATAAGCAGGTGGTGGTAAATCTCCACGAAGAGAATGCAAGAATGTATGTTTTATCCACCCACCTTCCCTCTAAGCAAAAACTGCCAACCGTACAGGAGAGTAACGCCATTCCAACAGCAAGTCAGCAAGTTGGAGATAATAAAATGCACCGTTTTGACCCTGTAGCAAACTAAATGTTGTGCGTAATTGGGATGGATTCCACATAGAATTTCAATCAACGAAAGTGACTCAAGTTTTGAACTTTAATTTATTTGACTCAAGTGCTTTGTGAATAATTACCACATCAGTAAAAAGCAGTATTTAAATCTACTACAGTATTTATTCACTGTATTTCGAATAAACAACTGCATAGAAATGACAGGAACATCCATTTATTCATAATAAACATGTTCTTGAATTATACATTTAGATTGATACATAATAGATGTATTCACTCTGCTAAAAAAATGGGACACATTGATTCATGCATGGCACAAGACCCAAAATGTATCATCTTACCTCATCGCAATACAATATGCCAAAAATATCTGATGTTTGAACTGCCACAATATACAGTCATTTGTATTGCAATTGTACTGGCAATGCAATGCATTATTTGTATTACAGTAGAATAACATGCTTAATTTCTAGCCCATACATAACATCCCATGCCAATGTGGGCTGTCATTATTGACTATATGTTAAATTGACATTTCTTCAGGTTGTGAAACATTAGATATGACTTATGTGAAAATATACAGTAATCATTGTATATTCTTTTGATTAAGATGCAGTTTATAAAAACAAAAAAAGATCTAAACTCCAGCATATCAACACTCAATATTACGTAAGTGTTCTGGATACTGTATTTCTACATGTGGAAAACTTTTGTAGCTATTATAATATTGCTATACTGTATAGTATATACAGCACTGGGAAACCCTCAGGGCCATCAAGGTATTCAGTTAAGGCCCAACATAATATATATTATATTGATTTCTAAACTATATAATACAATTATTTTGATTCTGAGTTTAAACGTGCCTTTAAGCTCAGAATCAAAGGCCATCGAAGGCATTCTGTAAAGATTTGAACATCGTTCGACTAATTCAGAATACCCCAATTGTGAATTATGCTGCTATGTTGTGAGTTGATTGTGACTAGCAGACTGTGCTTACCGCTAAACAAACTGTTGTAGGCTACCGTACCGTAGCTTCCCTATCGGTACAGTAGGACTTGACGGAGCGATATTACTAGGCTATAAAGAATCAAGATAAATGAAAGGTAAGGACCACCTACGTGAGACAACGGTTTTAATTGTCGTTCTTTCTAGTTGTTGTTAGTTAATCATTTAAGATGCTTGGTATGTTTGGAGACTTTGTTGCTTGTCAGATGGGGAAGCAACAGGCAAGTTTGTTTTGCGTGTTTGTAGAAATCTATGCCTAAGATCTAGCTTTTTGATAAAACATTACAGTGTTACAATATTTTGTACATTAGGCAAGTATGTAGACCAGGCTATACTGTATCGAATGCATTTGGCGTGCATGTGTGTGAGGTTAACATTTACTATATAGCAGCCAGTGCTTACACGTAGGCAACCGTTAAAGATCACCGCTTCTGATTGCATACTTTAGGCAAATTTTGAGGGTCACGGTTCGCTATTGATATACAGTATAGAAATGTATTATATTTGCTAATATTTGTCATGCAGTGTGTAATTAATAACCTTTATAGCCTAATATTTCTGAACACAAGTTAATCAACACTATAGTATAATCATGTTAGAGGCTATTGGAAATCTTTAGCTGCATTAATGGGAAAGGAAAAGACTTTGATATGACGCGCTTGGCCTGGTTAATCTTATATAAATCTTAGAATGAAGCATGTTAACCAAAGCAGCACATTTTTCATATAATAAATTATTATATACTATTAATTATTATATCCCATTCTTAGCCACAGCAGTAACCCAATTTCCCTGCAGAGCTCATTAAAATTTCATTTAATCCACCCTGAAGGTAGCTGAATCAGATGTTAGAGAGCATTTCTATAATTTCTTTCTGCATTCCTATCAATTAATCAAGCTGAAAGCCTACTGGTAAGCATTGTAATACATCCGCCATGCCCGGGCCACTCAGAATACTCAGAGCAGAGGCTTACCACTTAGCACGGTCAGTCAACATGCCGCTGAAATGCAAACATCCAACGTGGGCTGCGGAGCAAAAGCTGAACAAAGAACAGTACAGCAGCGCAAAGAAGTGTTGAACTGCTCCAGCGCTTATGAGTGTCCCTCATTACACACTGAAACACACCAACACCAGCCATGTGCAGGGCCAACGTCTTATTCGCATTCTATTAATCACTTACTGTGGGGGGTGGGGGCAATACTATCATAACTAGGAGAAGGAATAAAATGTGAAATGTTTCACGGTTTTATTTCAATATTTCCAAGCCAGTGGGCAATAAACGTGTCTTTCATGTACATTTAGGTGCTCTACGCACAGATAAGCTTTCGCCTTCAGGTTTACAGAGCGCAGGGAGCAACGACTGGAACCCAGACGTGAGCTGTAAATATTATGACTTCCGAGAAACACCGTGACCGAGACTAAATGTTCCCTTCTTCGTCCACTCACTGCAGTCAATATTTATAAGCCTGGCAATAAAAAAAACACATGGTAGCCTAACAGTCTTAAATCTGCAGTTCCCTTGAATGTTGCTCCACTCAGTCAAGTCAATCTAAAAATTGTGAGTAATATTAACAACACCCTAGCTACAGTTTCACTGCAGCTACGCTAAGAATAACTTATGTCAAATTGTTTTTGTTTTTTTTCCACAATTCCTTCTAACTGTACATCAGAGGCTTTCTGTTTCCACCCACGCAGCCATTTTAATAAAACGTCCTGTTTACATCAATCATTCATTATTCATTTAGTCAAAGACCAGTATGTGTTTGTGTGTGTGTGTGTGTGTGTGTGTGTGTGACAGTGAGTGAGAGTGAGAGAGAGAGGCTGGCTGTGAAGCTAAAGGTGATGCCTGTAACTCAATTATGTCTTTACAATGAGGCCTTCAGAGTAAAAGCCCGGCAGTCATCTCTTTAAACCGACAGTAATCACGACCTGCAGCTAACAGAATGCAGCTGTATCATGTGTCTCAATTCCACCTGAGGTTTTATTCTTAGAGAATCCATAAGGTGGGTAATAACTGCTCCCTTTATTCTCAAATTAACATTTATGTAACAAAAAACTGCTCCCCTTGAATTGGAGACAACCTGTCATGATACAGTATACACATTTCAGAATTGTCTCCAACTAGGCTTCTGGACAAAAATAAAAGGGAATATATTCCTTTTAGATGTTTTTATTCTTCAAGAGGGAAATGTTCCACACTGCACTTAGAGGTTAGAGGTCAATTTGAGACGCACTCTTGTCATTGTCATCGTTTACCGTTCATGTTTGCATTCGCTCCAGTGGCTGGTAACAATGTCACAGCCGATGTCATTTATGTTATTTCGTATTTTTGCCTCATGCAAACGAGGAAACGAGGGCTCAAGATCATTAGAAATTAATTAGGTAAAATGTTTGAGGTTCAGCTGAGGAGGCGATCTTTCTCATGGAGATGCTAGAGATTGCATGCAGGACCTTTGTGATTACTACATACGATCCTATTCATCTTGAACCAAGGAGTTTTCCCAGTGGTGAATAAATATACCTTTCAAGCACGAACACATAAAAAAGGTTTCATTACCTCTCAGTATAAGACTAAATGCATTTGCACACACGACGCAGCCCTTTATCTTATCTCGTCTAGTTTATCACTGTGTGATTTTAGCCTTGAAGTGTAAAGCAAGCTTTCCTATGACGCCAACATGTTGTTAAACCATTATATTAACATTTATTCAACCATGGCTTCAAGCGCCATCTATTTCCAAACCATTTTTCTGGTCTTGGAATTTTATACCCACTCTTTCACTGCCTAAACAGATCTCTTGAAATGAAAACCACAGAGCAATGGTTCTTCATTTCCGAGCTAAGGCTTTCAGTTAAACAGCTCCAAATCATCAACCATAGCCAACCACGAGATGTGGCATTTGCAGAAGTGTGCCATGGCTTGTTTTATTCGCCTGAGCTCTGGCATGTACGGTAGTTCTCAAATGTAATTCACCATACATCAAGCAGCAAAGATTGGAGAAAAAGATTGCACAAAGAAGTCAAAACCAGTTTGATTGGGTGCATCATGTTTGTCAAAATGCTGGCAATGGATGATGAATGCACAGCGTGATAGCTGAGTAACTGCCTTTTGCGTGTTGTTTTTCCCTCCTTAGCTTGGCGAGTTTGTTTGTCTTTGCCTCAAAAAAAAAAAAAAAAAAAGCTTATCCAAAGGAAATTGACTACAAAGTCACAAACGCGAATGCTGACATGATACATGAATTACACCTCAATGGTATTGCAATTACACAAAATATGTCAATGAAAACCATGTCTCCCTATTAGTAGATCATCTCTTCCAACGAAGAAACAAATTACAAAATCGGCGCAAATTGATCCGAATCCAAACTACTCGAGTGTACATTCAAGTGGGGCGATCTGATATAGAGCATTAACCACCTGAGAGAAGCTGGTCAGCTCTGATACTATTACTAACCAAACATCTCCTTTGGTCCTACTCATGTGTTCAGGAGGATATGAGCGTTTAAATGAAACACACACACACACACAGTACATTGTGTGGCTGAAGCCAGGGAGGGATTAGCGGTGGCGCTAATAACAGAAGATGCGACTTTTCTTGGTGGTGGGCGTGTGTGAGTGTGATTCAAATGAAGGACTTTGTGTTGCACTGTAGAAATTACCCCTGTAAAGGTTATTCTATTCAGCTGAAGGCTACAGAATGACGTGAACTTTGAACCGGGCTCTGACCTCAACCCAACGCTCAGAGCCATGCTTTATTTAACCCCTTACCAAACACAAACTTGAGATTCTATTCAACTGGAGAGATTAATACGCAGCAATGCTATTAAAGTATCAGTATTTAATTATCAATACTGATTGCTGAGCAGTGGAACATCCTTGGCAGGCCTTTTATAGCCTGGCCTTTTATAGCCAGGCCTAGGTATAGCACTAAAATACACACTTGTTTCCTTAGAGGACAGAGAAACCTTCTCGCTTCTCAAACGGCACCTCTGATTGCCGTCTCTTACATGCAGAACACCTGAAGGCTAGTCCTTCTCCCTGCTATGAATATTAAAAACACACCCAGAACGTTTGTGCACTAATGAACGTCTCTCTTACAAAGTGCTACTTTTGTACAGTACAGACAAAGTTTGGCTCCACAAGGTCAAAAACAACCCGCCATGCTAATTTGAAGTTCATTCTAATGAACTTCAAATTACAAGATTACAAACAGCTAGGCATCTAATAAATTTTTTTATTTTTTATTAAATACAATGAGATAAAAAAAATGGAAATTATGATATCTCGCAGAATTTTATCGCACACAATTTTCCTTTTCGTGGGGGGATGTGGTCCCTAATTTCTCCTGGGAGCCTCGAGCTGGTATCTCAGCTGTGTTTACTAATCTTCCCTTGACGCCAATTTCTCAGCCCCAGAAAGTTAATGTCAGTCCAGTGTAAATAGTCTTATCTCAAAGCACAAGTTACCCCCCACCCCCACCTCGATTGACGAGACAGAAGATCATGAAAGTCCTACAATGACATGGCGTCAGATGTCAGCAAAAGTAGGATTAGGCAGTCCAGTGTCAATACCTACAGTAAATAATATCAACATTAATTAATACTAAGAATACTAAGAAAGTGTAGGATACTGCTCTCGCTATACAATGGCATTTAGAATACAGGTGAATGACATTATCAACGCACACACTGTGTGCGCAGTTTGAATGCAAAGCAAAGACATTGCATTGAATATACGTCTCTCATTCCTCGATACAGGTCGATACCAAGTAGGGTCCCAGAACACCCTGTGAACCCTTCATGTGTAGAATACAGTACCTGCCTCTCCACCTGTGCTATTCCATTTCAGTGAATGCCCAGGGTTGCTGTAAATGCCATTTGACACGGCGCTAAGTTTTAATTAAACCCTAAGGGAAAAGTATTAATTATCCCGTCGCCTGCCCTGAATTACCTGGTGACTATAGGCAGATTCTGACTGGAATGCTGATTATAGGAAGGTGAATGGGGTACAGTTAAATAGTTTAGCCTTAGCCAAGTTACGAATATATGTATACAGACTGGGACTAGAATGGAATTTTACACCTAAAATGAAATGCTTCGTAACGCACATGAAAACTGTTCCTATCAAGTGAGAGGATTCCCCACCGTTTATAATGCAAATCAACTTCTAATTAAATTGTTTCAACATTTCCATTTGCTTCATACAGCTTTCATCTTCTCATTAGACTTCCAGCTGCCTGAGACAATCTGTAAGGGTAAGTATCGTTTTCTACATAATATACACAATATACATAATACTGGGTATCGTTTATTGTACCTAATCATCGAACATCTGACGCCACATTATCCCTTTATGTTCTGTATGAACATTATCTGATTCTTCTGTGTGTGAACAGCAGATTTATATTTATAGAGAAAAAACAACCAGCAGGCAGTAGGGAGGTGCATTTTGGTGATTTTGACTGCTCGAGTACCCGACAGAGAAACCGAGCGAGTACTCGAGTACTTGTATTCGGGGGAAGGGGGGGTACTAGTAACCCTATACTAACGCTATACTAGGATACCGTATAGAAGCAGCATGCAGAACAAGAGGGAGTGAGAGAGAAAAAAAAAAGAGATGGCGGCACGTGTATTACCTTAAAACACACGCCATGTGTTTGGATGTACGTCCGTGATCTTTCAGTTTTTATCCAAATAATCCATCGAATAGGCTGCAGTTTTCCCGGTTTCAGAAAATGGTAAGAACTGAGTTTTCATAAAGTTACGATTCAATTGAAAGTGTAACTGAGATGTTGCATGGGATGACAGGCGGAAAGTATTGTTTGTTGGATAAAATGGCAGATAGCAGATAGGAACCATGGATAGGAACAAATCTGCGTTCTGTTTGGTCAGACTGTATCAATCAAGCCTACGGCGATGTTGAGTTGTTTGTTTCCAGACTACCTGCTAGACGACTGCTGTAAAATGTTACATCGCGTTATGTAGCCTATTTAATTATATTGAGAGATTAATTTAATTAATTCAGCCATTTATTTTTTCGTTGTCATCATCGATCATGAAAAAATATGACCGAGCATTGCTGTAATAGATGAGCACTCGAGCACCTGTGCCCATCCCTAATGCAGAGCTCTTTTTGCTATTCAAATGTGTGCATTTTGGTCACTGATGGTAGTAGAGCAGTATGTATACCATCTTCATGTGGCAGCCACCAGTATAGACCAGTATAGAACGCTTTCCTTTAGCCCTGTGTGAGCCTGCTAACAAGAAACCATCTCCAGGGAAAGCACATAGCAGATAGTGGTTATGCTTCATTAAATCTGATGAGTTATGAATGCAGGACACCTCAAGGTTGATTTGCACATTGTGTAGTCCTTATTTGCGGACCACAAACTGAATGGCATTCATTTGCATGACTTGCATGACACAATGGGTTATTTCCACTGGGACATTTCTTGGCTGGGCACCGATGTTGGTGTGTGGCACGATAATGAAATTGATTGATTGATCAGACAGAGCTGTTATCCTTTTCTTTCAAAAGGTATCATATTATTCCAATTTCCAACTGTCCACGCCCACTTAAGGGTCAGGAATGGAGCCCTGCACGGGTGTCAAATCTAGGCCCGACAGCTTAACAGAATTCTCGGCAAGAGCCCGAATTGAGCTTTTTTTTTTTATCTTCTCCCCCCTTACCCATTACACAGCCTGTAACCTACGTTTGTTTGCGGTAGACGTTCTCGATCCGTCATGATATTTCATTAACCACTAATAGTTAAAAGTTATTTTTAGAGTGCCTTTTGTTTCGCGTTCATTGCATTTACGTTTCCAATGCAGCATATAGGTGAAATAGGTTTAGCAGGACAGAATCAGTTTAATTAAAATAAAGCCATGTATTCTTCTCAGTGAGATGAACAGTAGCCTAGCTTACATTTGTAATCATGATGAGTTACTGCACGCCGCACAACCGGCTATATAAATTGATCGGTGCACGCTAGCAATTAAACTAGGGCTTTCTACCAGCACATCGTAAAAATCCTTGCGATTTTCCGTCTGTCATCAAAGTCAAAGATATATCTGTAAGCGGAGAAAATTACAAAGGCTTCACTGGCGCTTGATTCACCTCACGGCCACGCATTGAGGGGCGGTGTCTGTGCCTTCTTGAGTTCTAAAACAGGATTCAAAGAAATGCCCCGATGTAAAACAACGAGCGCACCAACACCAAACACTTCATAATTGGCGTTGATCGCAGCGTCTATATAACGTCTTCTGTTTGTTTTACAATCATCAACTTCTCATAGATTATTTTAATTAAGTGATGAGGAGAAAGGAGGAGAAACCTAATAGCCGACCCACGTGTGAACTGATGTGAAAATGGGCCCGAAGCCCGGCCCGAGGGGCATAAATAAGTCGGGGCACATCGGGCTTGGGCTCAAAAGCAGGGCTCTAGACAGAAAGATATTAGTGATACAAACAAAGATAGAGCAACGTAATGCATTTCTGTGGTAGCAGAAGTGGAGCGGTCCTGGTCTCTTAAGTGTCACCCTACATCACTAATGACATTTTGCATTGACTTGCAAAATGACCTGTGCAGGCCCCTTCAGAGTACACAATTTACCAAAAAACTGGAAAAACATATTAAAAGACCTTTAAAATTATTATTATTCTTTTTTTTAAATCAACTGCCATTCTAATCCGTTCCATGAGTCACAGCTAATATTGTGTGTTGGGCCCGGCAATAAGGAGACCTATGCCACATGCACAGAGCTGTATTACTACAACACCACGGCTGTAGAACTGGGGGACGGTGGATCAGGAGGACCGAACACTGACCTCGGAGGAGGTCAGCAGAGGCATGCGGTGAATTGTGGGTCCGGTACAGCTGCCAATCAAAGTCGTCCTCCTCCCCTTGGGTGAAGTCACACAGACTGGGGTCCGAGTCCTCGTCGAAGGTGCAGCCCGCTGCTGAAGACAGAGGGAAGAGGGGAAGCGTTTTGTGTTACAAACCGATTAGGCCACAGGTTTATTTTATTAGCGTAATAACATAAAGCATAAAAAATAAACAACCATACACATTGCACACTACTATACAAATTGTATTAAAGACGATACAAAAAAATGTTTATTTCAAAATTGGCATCATATTATGAATCCCTCACATTACAATCTCCTCACCCCCACTGGGTCAAACCAACTAGATCAGGATAGGCTTTCATTTTACCAGCCGGAAGGTCAATCCACAACTGTCCCAGGTTATTTGTACGTATCGTTGAGATGCATAACTCCCTCCCTAGTATTAGTAATACTAATTGTCCTCAAAGTGTCTCCTTAAAGTCTAATTGAATCAGGCCTCATTCACATACAGTATTCCAAACCATATTGTGAAGGTTGACACACGGTAGAACCACAGACCCTATAAATACAAGGACACGCCCTCCATGGAATTTCTAGCGGACGGGGCTTGAAACTCAAGCTGTACTGGATCTGTCCGTTTTCGTCATTGCAATACTTATGTCCACCTGTAAGTAACTACACAGTTACAGAGCTAGCTATAGAGACATTGTTTGTACCAGGCAAGTAAACATGTTTTTATCTGATTATAAAGTTGGACCAAAAGGGGAACGACCCCGTTTTTGGAACCGGCCTCAAGTGGCCATTCACGGAACTGCAGATGCTGGCACTTCAGTGTTGCCCCTTGAGCAGAACCCAATTTGGGCCATTTTTCTGTGGCAGCCATGCCGTTGTGGTCATCTGGTGTTGTGTGTATTTGTACTTCACCCGGTCTGTATTTTAACACAAGTCCACCTCTGAACCGGTTCCCATTACTGAATACAGGACAGATGCCAGACAGCCATCTATACTCCACTCAACCCCTCACCCATACACAGATTAATAACAGCCTGCCACAATGCAATTTGCACTCCAACCACACAAATAGTCTCTCCCACCATAAGACACATGCACCCACCTCAAACAACATGTACAGGAACACACACACCACATACATCTATAAACAGTAATAAAGAGGGAAGAACAGACTTTTGAGGAATGCTGTGATTATTATAAAACAAAACCACATGCTGTAACTGTAACATGCGCCAGAAATGGTCATTATTTCAAATTACATTTAATATTTGTGGATTTTTTATGACCGTTGGGTCCTGAATAATGTGCTCTCATCAGCGCTGTTACCATATCTCATGTTAACCCAGTGGTGGGAGAATAACAAGCCAACAGCGGACAGATAGGCTGAATCCCATTTCACTACTTGCCCCTAGCTCTTAGCCCTAACCCTCTGTTTTGTATGTTCATGTGTAGGGGTAGGGCATCCCAATTCTTGGATCAAGGGCTAGGGCGAAGTGTTAGGGCTCTATAGCCCTTCAAACTAAGTGTTTTCACAGGCACACTACAAACGGAGTGCTTTGATCCATTTCCCATACGTTCGGTAATGTGAATTACCGGCATAATGGTTGCTCAACCGACTAAATAAACCCACAAATATAAGTATTTTCTCCACTTTTTTTAAGATAAAAAAATTATAAAAATCATTGTATTACCGTAGTTTAATGTCATTTCATTGTAGGCTATTAGTTTTTCTTCAGAACTAATACAAAAAAAAAAGAAATTGTTACCGGTAGTACCAAGCCCACTGGTGTTCTGACGATCTGGTGTTCTGACGATCTGGTGTTCAGTCTCCTCATCAGATAGAGATGGCAACTGTTTTGTGTTTTCAGTCTCCCCATCAGATACCGTACCGTAGATGGCAACTGTCATTGTGATACCGTAACATTATTGCTAGTGCCATAATGTAGTAGGCTTATAAATATAAAACATGTCAGAATCAAAAAGATGCCTACAGTATATAGCCCACGCAAGAGAGATCATCACAGCTGAGGACGACATTATGGAAATGTAAAAGCCGGTAAAAACACTCACGATTACGCAATCGATTACTGACGACGGTCTGGTTCATGGAAGTGTTGTCCCATTTCATAGGGGAATATTTGCGCCTTGTAACTTCGCTCCAAGGGGCAAGGGGTAGGGGTAAATATGAGAAATGGGATTGGGCCCTAGAATGGCCCTGGAGTGTGACCAGAGCCGGTGCCAGCGCTACTATAGCTTGTAGTGGGACAGAGGCGGATGATGGACATAACCACGGGCAGGTCCAGAAGGTGACCACCATGGTCTACAGCTTTACGGCTTGCTAATTCTCTGCTCTAATCTGCCATTAAACAAATGGTCTCAATGTGAACGACAATGGCAGTGGGAAGCAAATTGGCCAACAGAACCATTGTGTGGCTACGCTTCACGGCTTTCTTTTCTCAAAAGTTATTCACTACGAACCAGTTGGGTGCATGAAGCCGTGGAGCTTTGTTTAAATGGAAGAAGACTTGGCTTGTTTAATTTCCTCAACACAAACTATTAATTCATGAGTGCCCTTGTCCACTATAGCCTCCGTTACATCACTCTTTTACCTTTGGCGATAATAGGAACATGACGAGACCTCGAACAGATCCCCCGTCATGTTGTCAGGCCATGGTAGGCATCCGCAGCCAGCCCACAGGGAAGGAAGGGGCGGGAGGATGGGAATGACGAGAGGGGCGGGTGGAGGGGGTGCAAGTCTGTCCCCCTTAGTTTGATTTATCGCCCCACGCTGGGCCGTTACTGCACAGATCTGCAGTTAGGTCGCAGGGTTAAGTGTCCCGCACTGGGATCTATTTCTAATAGAACAGCCAGAGATATGGGACCTGACACATCCAAACGCTGCTGCTATATTATTCCCCGCTGCTTCTCTAAATGAAGCCTGCCTACACCCCCACACCCTCTCCTCGTACATAAGCCCCATAATCCCGAGGAGGGAGGGAGGCCGGCCTATTGCCAAGGCCGTGCACGAGACCGCCCAGGAATGTCAACTCCTCAGAAAACACCAGAGACGTGGTTCATCTGTCACGGGCGAAGACAACGCCACTTGTCGCATCTATCACTATACCTAGTCTTGCTATGTTCTATAGCGCTGTGGAATAGCTCATTATATGGTGTCTCCAGCACGGTGAATAATTACAGGATGGTCCTGTGTGAGAGACGTCAGCGGTAGTGAGATACTATAAAGGTGTTGGAGAAGATAAAATACCTCTCACAGTTTTCAAGCGTAGCTTTAAAAGATTGCCCCTTGGTAGCTTCCCTTTTGTTTGTGTCATCCTCTGCCATTGCAGCTAATTAGGGTGTAAGCTCCACACAGTGGATATTGTTACAGAGTCTCTTCTTATCCTTCAAATTTACATGCAACATACGCACGCTGACACTGGCCTTGACTAATATGAAGTGATACGACTACGCAAAATTTCCACTTGGATGAATTTAAAGGATGCCACTAAATAACAAACTGGGGAAAGAGAGAATACGAAAAATAAATGACTAACCGCCGTTCTCTCTCTCTCTCTCTCTCTCTCTCTCTCTCTCCCCAAACACAGCAAAAATTTATGTTTTTTTTTACGGCCGTCGGTCAAATAAGCAACCATGACACAGGCGTGCTTCTGCACAAACCAACCTAAACATCCACCCTCGGCCCTAATTGCCTGGCCTCCGAAAGAGGCAGGGACCACGAGACCACAAGAGTCGTCGTCGGGGGAGATACAGCGAGAGATGTGCCTCTGATGCTCTGGGTGTCATCAACGCCCGTGAAGAAGCAACACCGAGGGTTTCTGCATCGCCAAGGAGTAGAAGCCACTCCACACTCGAGAAGCCCGCACTCGGGGTTTGGGGGGGTTGGGGTGGTGACTGAGTGTGTGGATTCCAGCCAGGTGGGAATAGGAAGGGGGAGACTAATACCGGAGGTAGTTACGGAGAACGAGAGTGGCTGATTTGCATTGCGGCGAGTGCGGGCCAATGCATCAGCAAGCGACAGGTATATTTATTCCCCACAGAGGCTCTACTCCTCGGCACTTCCCTGCCTGCGTCTGAAAGCCATCCATCCACACACCTGAATACGCAATGAAATCATCTCACTGCCTCCCCAGGCATTAATAACTCAACCCCGGAGCCGGCTATAGGGCGCAGCGAGCTAGAGAGAGAGAGAGTTAAGGGTTGGAGACGATGGCCAGATGCAGTAGTAGTCTAAGCTAGATTGTGGAGGAAAAGGAAATATGCTGTAGTAGAGCAACTCAGCCTGGATAAAAGATGAAAAAATGAGCTGGCATAATATAGTGCCTGGCGTTTTCCTTTTTTTATGGCGGGGCGGGGGTTAACAATGGAACAAAATCATGCCACGACTGCATTCATAGAGATCATACTAGAGTCAACTGCAGTTTTATAGCAATTTATTTTGCACCTCTCAAGGCACAATCTTTCACCAAAGAAATATTGAAATATTTTCAGAGCTTTGTCACTCAGAAAAAAAGACAAGTGGAAAATATTTCTCCTCCAGTATTAGGGATGTAATTCTAGAAGAAACTAGTAGTGAAGAAAATAAGGACATTATGAAATAATAAGTTTCATTTCAGAAATAAAATACATTCACCTCAATTATTCCACTTCCCTCTTCGTAGGGGTCTTGGGTCGGGGGTAGAAGAATTCCTGGTTAATGCCGCTAATAAGTAGTTCATTTTAATTATCATACTTCCTTCCCAGCTTTTAAATGTACATACATTTTCAGTTAATTTCCGTTTTTCAAGGAGACTTGAATTGCCACGCCGGCTCTCTCATCACAGTGTGATATCCAAATTAAAATGGAGACACTTTACTTTTCCCGCATCATTCAGATGAGATAAGATGCGAGACGTGAGTGAATACCGACAAAGACACAAATCTAAAAGGACTTGTTACAAATCAGTGTAATTAGCAGGAGGAAACTGATGTTTCACTTTTCAACACCTGTCTCATTTCAGCCTGTAAGCCATAAGTCAGAGAACACGATCTTTAGGGCTCTTCAAGCCACACAGAGACTATGAAAAAAAAGTCACTAACTCGCAAGTTCATTCGCACGCTAAAGGAATAGTTTTCAAGTATGGCAACACAACAAAACCCAAGCCGAAGCCAGAGACGGTATATACAGGAGACATGCCACTCAGAGACGTTATATAGAGGAGACATGCCACTCAGAGACGTTATATAGAAGATACATGCCACTCAGAGACACTATATAGAGGAGACATGCCACTCAGAGACGTTATATAGGAGACATGCCACTCAGAGACACTATATAGAGGAGACATGCCACTTAGAGACGTTATATAGAGGAGACATGCCACTCAGAGACGTTA
>JAODTR010019027.1:0-25245 GCA_025399935.1 Amblyopsis rosae
CACTGGCCTGGGAACGCCTCGGGATCCCCCAGTCAGAGCTTTCCAATGTGGCTCGGGAAAGGGAAGTTTGGGGTCCCTTGCTGGAGCTGCTGCCCCCGCAACCCGGATAAGCGGATGAGGATGGATGGATGGATGGATGAATGCATTAATTAATTCAAATATATAATTTGCAGAGTGTTTAGTAGCCTATAAGCTTGAGTCATCTGTTGCAGCCGGTTGCAGCCCGTAGCCTATACCTTTCGCCCTCGCTGAAATGTGAAATTAGATGTAGCATAGGAGGTGAATACATATACTGTATTTAATTGATCCAAGCCATTTTCATTAATAAATAACATTGAAAACATTAGAATGACTACTATTCTTGCCTATAACTAACCGATCCTACAATAGCCTATAATATTTAAGCTAATGCAACAAAATCGACTGCATCATGCTTTGTTTACCATTTGTTTTGACAGCATGTAAATCCCTGGTTCAACATTCTAGTGAACATTCTGGTTCAACATTCTAACGAAAACAAGATTTCTCTTTTCTTTTAATAACTATCCAGCAAGCTGTTCAATATACCATTTAGTAATTGAATCATAAAATTAGATTACCACTAAATGAGTCAGTGCTATCTTGAGCTGAGTTCTCTGTGACATCTGATACGCACAGTGATGCGCAGCGTATGGACAAAGTTAAATGTAAATAAAATGTAAGTCTGCAATCAGGTTCTGGTCTGGCTCGGCCTGATTAAAGCTCTACCTATGTGGATTCCCTAGGGATCCCGGACTTCTATTGATGAACTTTTTTCTACAAGATGTACATGCACTGTATGGCTACATAGAATAAACCACCACTGTTATTTGTCCATAATAATTTTATGAACATGTACTATTTTAATATTATTTAAATACATTCTTATTCCGTCATACTTTCTGACAAACCATTTGGTTGATAATTATTTGTCAGATTGCATTATATACATAACACACCTGGAACTATTCACTCTTTTGCTGAACTTACTGTAACTGTTGGTGCGGGCCTTGGTGTAGGCAGTATGTGTGTGTCTGTGTGTTGTGGTGTGTGTGTGTGTGTGTGTGTGTGTGTTGGTGATTGTGTGTCTCTGAAAGCGCATGACTGAACCTGATTCAGCGCTTCCTTTCTCTGATTCTGATGACAGCATTCATTCCACTCTCTTCCCACCCTGCTTACAAACAACGCACATGCACACGCGCCATACACACATACACACGCACGCAGACACACAGGCACACTTCACAGTTGTCATAGTCACTTATGCTCACTAGCATGGACACATCATACAATGGACGCCTATTGTATTATTGTATGTGAATGATGTAGCATAATATACTGGTGGTAAATCATGGCCATACTGCCGGCCGATTAACTGTGTGTGTGTGTGTGTCCGTCCACGTATCTCTGTGTGTGTGGATGCAGTGGGTTGGCAGGTATGTTGGGGCTGATTTGTGCTGATGGCATAGACAATGCTGGACAAAGCTGTTGTGCCAGCGTGACTAGCAAGTGGGCACGATCTGCCGGTGGGGGGGGGGCTAGAGAGAGAGGGCCCACTTACACACACACACACACACACATACACTGCTTACTTGTGAGATATTTGCTGCCCTTTGTCGGCCCGGTCTCGTACACGGCTTTAGACCAGCACTTACTGTATCCCTGCGCTGCCGTGGCTGAAGAGCAATATCACATAAGTGCTGTGCTGGGCTGGTGCTGTGTTCCAGCGCTCCTGCAGGGGGATTACCCACGAGGCGTCATGCTGCCGCGCACAGACAGAGCTGCGATGAGCCGAGCCACAGAGGTTAGACGCCACATATACTGACATTAGCAGCACAATGTTTACTGGTCTGGGGTCAGCTGTACAGATTGCTGATGCATCTCTAGTGCGAGGTCAGGTAGCATATTGAAACTGGCTATATGAGATACATGCTAATGTGTAAAGGTTACTTGCTTTGTGGAACTCTGTTCAGCGATTTTTCATACAGTATACAGTATGCTCATGAACTATTGACAGTTAAGTGACTTCAAGTATGCACACTTGGTTTGGAAAGATACATTTTCAGTTTTACCCATACTCTAGCATGCACTGGCTATGTTCAATGTCAGAGTCTCCAAGAAATACTAGTTCTGAAGTAATTTTGTAATATATTCTCAGTTTGACCCATCCATTCCTAACCACTTCAATAGTTAGGAATGAATTCATCCCAGTTCTAATGAGTCAATTCAATTCAATTCTGCTTTATTGGCATGAAAGTTCAAAGACAATGTTGCCAAAGCAAATCAAATAAAACAAAGAAACAAACTAAAATACAGTCTCTCATACAGTCTCACATCATTGAGTCTTGGTCAAGGCCAATGACATGAGTACAGTATAGCCTAACATGCATGTTTTCTATGGGGGAATTCATGTGAATGTACAGTATGGGTGAGAAGGCAGGAAATCAGAACACAAAACAGCCAAAATAATGTTGATGCTTGGCCAATAAGGCAGCACTGATGATTGTAGATGCAATTATTTGCAGGATGATGATATATGACATATTCACCATTGATAAATCTACTTACAATTCTGTAAAAAAAAAAAAATTTGCTCCCATATTGTATATGTTAGCTTGGAACTTGTTTTTATTTTAATATACTGTAAATGTTTGCTTAACCTTACGAAAATATTATAATATATTTAATATAATAACCCAATATTTTGTTAACTGATCATTGAGGGTTGCTATGGGAAGCTACAATTAGTGTGACCTTGCTGGCAGTGATGGTTTTAGTCTCTTACAAGCTTGCTACTGTAGCTGTGGGAGTGGATTTCCTGTGACTGCAGGCACACTTTCTGATGTAAATATTGTGTGATGTAAATATCGTCATGTATACAGTTCACGCACCTCCGAAATGTTCTGTGTGCGATGTAGGGTAGGGTAGTGCAGTGTAGTGGGCTTCAGCCTGTCGCACATGGACAGTGCATGTGCATGTGCATGTGCGAATGGTTGTCCTACTAAGATCACAAATATATTTTATATATTCTACTGTATATAGTTCTCTAAGTTACACCAATATTGTTCAGGAAGAAATGTGTGAACATGTACTCTGCCTGCTGTGGCTTTGAATGTATGCGCATGGAAGGGCATACACAGAAGGACAGGGAGCTCACAGCACAGAGCCATTCCTCCAAATATAAATAAATAAGTTAATCATAACCTTTGACGAAGTAATCCTGACTGAAATAGTATGGTCACAGTCCTCATACTCATATGCATGAATACATGTGTCTGTTTTTAGTGTTGAATTATGAACCACTCTATGTACCGTAGATGTATGCTGTGTGAACCATGATCTTTCTGCAGGGTTATGGTAGAGTCATCTGGTGTCGCCATCACTTCTTCCTAAGCTTTTAACCAAACCAAATGACTCGCTCATTTACGCTACATCAACAAAACCTGATAATTTGTCAATGGAAACCCTGGAAAGCCTATTCATGGAGATGAAGTTTGTACTCTCTCATGAATTGGTCGCTTTGTGCCTGAGAGCATTACACTTTAAGCCTGTTAGGTATGGATTCTGGGGATTACTGTATTCTGGGCCTCGCTCGCTCGCTCGCTCGCTCTCTCCGCCTCCTCCCTTTTCATCACACACACACACACACACACACACACACGTGTGTGCATGCACAATAATCCACGCTGCTTTCTAACAGGCGTGAAGCTGTAAGTAGCAATAGCTCCGGGGAGTTTTAAACACCCACATTAAACCCAGAAGGTTAATTAATATACTCTTCTATTAGGTGGTGTTAGTAAATCTAACAGCGCAACAATACGCTCAAGTCGGCAATGACAACAAATGTAAAATAAACCCCCATTCAGTATTCACTGTAAAATAAGCATTATGAAAACCTCTTGAAACCCATGAGCATTTGCGCAGAGGTCATTGATTAACAAAATTTCAGGATAATATTGATGCAAAATCGATCAATATTATAAGTAAGTACTGTATGTTTAGTTTTTTATGGATTCGATCAAATTACAGCATTACGTAAAACAATAGTTTTTCGGTTGGGTTAAGGGTTTTTGTGAGTGCAGAGTGTGCAGACTAAATGAAATGACATGGAAACACAGCAACATACAATGCTTCTTCCTCAAAAAGATAGGCTTGCAGCCAACGTACGCCTAGCACTGCAATGATCACAGACAACGACACACAAGCAATTCCCTACATAATACAACCTCCCACAGACAAAGACAGGTGCACGTGATAATGAGTGATGAGAGTCTGTTGTGTTGCTGGGGTGCGTTGGGAATATGGATGGCTGCAGACCGGTGGCAGGTGTGGCATCAGACGTTAGCGCAAAGCCACATTTCTCATGCATGAATCAATTCCTTCATATGACGATTGTAGTTCAGCGGTGTGTGAAATACAGGGCTTCATTCCTAAAATATGTATTTGTTTTGTTCACAGGCTGTATTGGACTTGGGACAAACGTGCAGAGGTTGGCGCTAGGGATCTAGGTGTGTAGTAAGCCTGCTCTCAGTCGGGGTGATGAGGAGTGAAGTCAACGTGTTAATGAAGGCACTCAGACACCATGTTCAATCACTTATGCAAGATTCACAGTCTGATACACAGGACTTAATTATAGGCTTATATTGATATACTGGCAATGCATCTGAGTGTACTTAATGTACAAGCTAAATAATAATACTGAATTTACTATGCTAATGCATGTGAAAAGTAGTGCAACTAAGGTGTAGAAGACATTGCACATAGCACTTTTCTGCATTAGGATTTAAAGGTCAGGGATGCTGTATCAAGGTTGTTTATATTTGAACAAAAATACCTCTCTTCAATGCCGTAGGCCAGGGTGCTTCCTCAGAAGCTCTACCCTCATTACTAGACATGCATTGCCAAGGCTGGGATAATGTTGTGTGGTGCGGTCGGCACCACTTTATTTGCAGAGCCAGGGCTGTGTTTAGACCCGCAGGAACACAGAACGAGCAGCTAGCGAACCGTGAATAGATGTTTGCTGGAGTCAGCAAACATCATGTAAGAGTCAGCTTACAATCGCTGGCTACACTTTAATGTGGCCTCCTTTAAAACAATGTAGCTTCTATAGTGAAAACATGCTTTGTGACAATGCTCTCATGGTAAACAGTAACTGCTCTGCTCTCTGAAATTGCTTTTAGACCATACGTGACCCTGTCTTCCCATGTTTTTCATGCATATCTCTGTCATCGTTGTGGATGTGTGATGGCATGCGCTCTCTCCTTCATTTAAAAAAAAAAATATAGAAAATCTGCCATGAATCCATAAATTATAGAATTATACTGACAAATACAGTGCAACCTAACTATCCAGATGAGGATGGCTTAAAAGGGAAGCCTCCATTTTGAAAGTGAGCCATGTGTGAAATGGAGGATAGTAGGGCTTAGACACAGCTTGGCCGTTCCCAGCTAGCCTTATTTGCTTTGTTTGTGTGTCTCAGCATGCTTATTGGAAAAGTATTTCCTTCATCTCGCTAGTGGCTGGCATGGCACGGGCAGTGCACATCCTTCTGTTGTGTCTGCCGAGTCCAGGAGACAAAGGCATGTTCATAGAAAGGATAATCACTGGTTTTTATCATATCATCTCATTTATTACCTGGCACGCTGTAGTCATCACTATACCATTATTCCTGCTAGCAGGGTTGGGAAGTAACTGATTACTGGTAATCAGTTACATGTAATTAATTACAAAAAGACAGTAACTGTAATCCATTATACTGTAGTTACCATCTTAAATAATGGAATCAGATTACAGGTATTACTTCTAGGTCTACTTTCAAATTTAAAAGGGAAGTTTGCAGAAGAAAATGTCTTAAAACAATTCGCTGTTCTCTTATAAACCTTTTATTATTGTCAATCGATAACTATAATCTGATCCCCTGAGCAACATAAATGATCACAGAAAATAGAAAGATTTGGCGCGCCAACACATTAAATTGCTTTGGATGGCATTGGAAGAACAATATTTAAGTAATCTATATGTAATGGAAAGTAATCCGATTATATTAATAAATATAGGTAATCCAAAAATTACGTTACTGAATATAATTTTAGTCACTAGTAACTAGTAACTCTAATGGATTACATTTGAAAAGTAACCTACCCAACCCAACCCTGGCCACTAGTGAATCCTTGTCTCATTTCTTTGAAAGTCTGGGTTTACAGCTTTGCTTCCTTGACCAATCACCTTAACTCAGTCACAAGTCATTATCCTTTAATACCTCCTTAGAATTGCCTCTTCTAGCTCACTGAGCTCATTGTTTGTGGAAGCTTGGACCTGAATTTTGTAGTATAAATACAAGGCAATATTGGAGACGGTTTATAGTACTGTATAGCCTATTCAGGACTGGCCCAATCTTTTTAAAGTTGAAGTCATGATGTGTCAACAATGTTTTGCACCATATACAGTATAAGTGTGAGTACTTCATGTATTTGTGTGGAAGTGTAGCAGTCCTTTTTTCTTTAAGCGTAGTCCTTTGTGTTTAGCATGCTTACAGTATGTTTTAAGGCCCAATCCCATTTCTCATTTCTCAAAACATTTTAGTTGATCAAAACACTCTGTTTAGAGTGTGACTATGAAAACACTTTGTTTGAAGGGCTTTATAGCCCTACCACTTCGCCTTAGCCCTCGATCCAAACAAGAATTGGGACGCCTTACCCCTACACATGAACGCCTTAAACGGAGGGTTAGGGTCTTCTTGTCTATTGTAATGTGTCAATTTGAGCACACTTCCTCAGTACGGTACTTTTTTAGACCATTGATGTGATTCCATTACTGTCGTAATTAATAATCAGTGACAGTTATTATCTGCTCACTAAAGCAAGCATCTAATAAACCAACTCGATGCAAGCAGTCATGGTCAAGGGGTTTGGAATGGGAGAAATGTTTGAGTATATCAAATACTGTACAGATGATCACCTGTGATATTCACGCACAATGGCGTCTTTGGTTTACAGAGACCGGTGCAACACAGATGGGAGAACATCCACTTAGTGGTCATTGTGTGGGTTTTCATTAACACCTTGTTTAATTAGAGAGGTCAGAGGAGGATGGTACTGTGGTAACAGTGGTACCGTTATGACCTCTGTGAAATTGGCACCTAATTTAAGTATTTATGTAAGATTGGTATTTCTATTTGTTTGTGCACGTTTGTGAACAAATACATAAATATAACAAAAACAAACAAAAAAATAGTGCTCGAACCGTTTTAGAGAAATGAACGTACATGTTTCATGCCTTTTCACAGAGGTTACTGTATGCAGACCTCTGTCTATGAATGTAGAATGGCCACTGCACAGCTGCAAGACACACTGGAGTTTCTCTCCACCAATGGCTACTTCATTAGGTGGAGGATAAAGTGTCCAGAGTGTTAGTGTGTTAGTCTCAGGTGGAGGTTACGACAATAAGGGGCTTTCCTAAATGACAACAGCACTTAGGCTCTCTATTCAGGAATTCACTAGATCCCTGTCATTTAAGGTAGCCTATAGGTTCGTGTGGGACACTCTGAATTGAGTACAGTACGTGTATCAGCCGCATTATAAGAAGTGATTACCAGGATTGAATCATACACAATGTCATCAGTCTGCTTCTCTCCAACTGTGTTAAGCACTGTGTGTTGGCATGCGTCATCACGCAGTCCAATTTATCCACCTGCCAGTCAGAGTCGAAGTTATTCGCCATGTCACGGTCGCACAGCCTGAACAGACCTGCTGGCATCTGAACACGCTACGCAGTGCATGTTGGATGGGTCCAAGCTGACTATGCTTGATGGCTATGCTTGATGACCTACCACCGGCAAGCAGTCAAATGTCAGTCACTATAATTAAAAAATGAATAGCTCATTAGTTTAACTTAATGTAAACAGCGTTACAGTATGTAGAGTACGATGCGTTTATTCAGGTTCTGACAAACTAGTGTAATGTTTAAAGCTATGATGGAAATGTAGGCATTGCGTTTTTTTTTTTTTTTTTAAACCAAGAAAATGAACTTGGTTATGGCAGAGGCTGACAGCAATGCAATGGAGGGACATGACAGAACAAGGCCGACATGTCCACCCAGAGCCTGTGCTCTTTGTAGCAAACCCAACACGTCAGTCATATCATGATGGGCGAAGTGGCCTGTTGCCATGGCTTACGTCTCTGTCGTTGGACGAATTCACTTCAACGCGGCTTCAAAGGCGCGTTGTGTTTTTAAGCTGGCATTAAGCCAGTATATGATCCTCATTAATAAGCGTCATGCTGGTTTGCATTGTAAATAGCGCTCACCCGTGGCAGTGCATTCTACACGCTGGCTGTATGCAACTGGGGGATCATTCGTCCTGCGATAATGAGCGTAAACATCGGGCAGTGAACCCATACATGCTCCTTACATCTTGTGTGGTTGTACATTGGCTATTGTGAAATACCCTGACTTTATGGGTGTCACTTAATAAAGCTGCTGCGCCGATGAAAGGGAGAAGTAAAGGTTGAATGTATCTCAGCGTGGCCCCCTCCTGTGTTTTATCAGGTAGAAGTAGATGTTCCTCGGTGAGAGGTTGAGGCTCCCCCGGGGGTGTCGGAGGGAGACTAATCCCTCTGCCAGGCGGCCAGAGCTGCTGCTGCTCTGCCGTGTACAACCCCGGTCTCCTGTGGTCAGGCTCACTTCCTCTGCTGACTGCTCCTCTCCCCGCCTGGACGTCGTTGCCTAGCGTTCAAGGAGCGCTTTCATGAGAAGCCCTCAAGGCAAATAGTGCACGCATCTGCCGCGTCATGCGATAAGGAACAGTCTGTGCTGTACATACGCTCAGACCCGCCGACTGTGTGGTATGGAAATCCGCTTGGTAAATAGTTGTATGGGATGATTGCTGCACTTTGCGGTTCCCACTGGTTGTATTAATGCTACTGTATCATTCACCTCTCTCTCTCTCTCTCTCTCTCTCTCTCACTTTCTCACTCTCTCACTATCTCTCTCTCACTCTCTCACTCACTGTCACTCTCACACTCAATTAAATTAAATTGCTTTATTGGCATAAATGTTCAGACAATGTTGCCAAAGCATAACAAATAAAACAACTAAACAAACTAAAATACAGTCTGTCCAACAATTTGGACGTCATTGACATAACTGTTACATACAATTTGGACAGTACACAAACATAAACATCGGTGTAACATAACTGTTATATAGCCCACATCCCATATTAGTAGCTATTATCCCCCAAGAACACATTCTCATTGCCAACTCATCAAAAATTGCAGCTTGGTCAATGGCCTTGTCAATTTTCTAAGCGTTAGAAAGCCTTTGACGTCTTAGGATGAAGACTTCGGAGTTACGACCGGTTTATTTTAGGCTATATGGGCATGCAATTTCAGCACAAGTACTAGCTCCTGGTTGTAGGAAAATAATCAATATACAAGCGAGACATGTTAAAATGTATTTACCTGAAATCATAAAATAAATCATTTCAGTTATATTTTGATATAGGCTGTGTGTAGCCTATGATTTCAATTAATTACATTTTAACATGTCTCGATTGTAGTATAGGCTTTCCGCAACAATCAATGACCTAAGTCTTCATCCTAAAATGACAAAGTCTTTTGAACGCTTCGAAAATGTACGAGAAAGGCCATTGACCAAGCTGCCATTTTTGACGAGTTGGGAATGAGAACATGTTGCCCCCAAACTACTCCTGTGCTCGTGTGTTTGTTTGTGTGCGTGTGCGTATGCGTGTGTGTGTGTGTGTGTTTGTGCGCTCATAAAGGTCATTCACTGTCCCTCAGGTTGTGGCATGCAAACACATATTTGGCAGCGAGACATAGTATTTTTAATTTTGAGAACTCATTTAGTTCTTTGAAGCATGTTTGCATTCAAGGACTGAGATTACAACCCTGTACTCTCTCTCTCCTTCTTTCTCTCTCTCTCTCACTCTCACTCTCACTCTCACTCAGTTCAGTTCAAGAAAGTCTTTATTGGCATGACAAGGTTATTTCTCACATTGCCAAAGCAACAGCAACAACAAAAACAAAAATGTATACAGTATATACATTGAACTCTCTCTCTCTCTCTCTCTCTCTCTCACTGTCTCTATTCTATCTGTCTCATCTCCCCTCTCAAGCACACAGCTGCATGCTGTCTTCCCTGTTGCAGTTGTAATCTAGTAATGACAGTATAGATCAGGCAGCAGAGAGCACTATCAGTTTAACCATTAGTCAAGCCCTGAGACAGGAAAGGCAGGGCGGCTTGTAAACCTGACACTGATGATGAGCGGTCTGAGCTTCTCTCACCGCTTGGCTGGGCTCAACTTAAAGACATCTTTACACGTACTGTACCAACAGTGCCAACGATGTAGCATGTATTGTGATGGCTAGAGTGTAAAACAAACCATTTGGGTCTAGGTTGACAAAGGAATGGGAAAGTCTATGATCAGATTTATATTTAATATATATATATATAAGTACAAATTTTTCCAGGGAGCGTGTGTGTGTGTATGGTTGTAGCATTAAGCTATGACCATACACACAGCTTATCTTTAGCATTAAGAAAAGATACACCCCTTTGGGGTTGTATCATTTTAAAGCTTACGCACTCAGTTGTTAATAAATGACGGATTTGCTGAAATATAGGCACTTATATTTACATTAACAGTTGAATGTGTGTGGAAAATCCTTCTGGGGCAGTCTCAATAACATATTTTGCCTTGTCCAGACGTTCAAACAACAATACAAATCTTTTTTTATTAAGCTAATAGTTCTACAGAAGTCAGTCAAGCTGGACGACACTGTGCACCGTTTCACTCCATTCAATGCCACAATGACTGACAGCGCACATTATATGGAACAGGAGAATGCTGACAAATGCTTCTGCTTGAGTGGTTTAATGTGGGATCAGCAAATCGTATAGTGTACAATGAAAAAAACTGTCCATTAAAGTCTGTTGTAAAGCCAGCATTAGACTTGTAGTGTTGATACGTACCACAAGTAGTCAAATATCAACTGCTGTGAATTTGAATTACATTGATGCTCAGTTAGTAGTACTGTAGTGTTTTTTTTTTAATAATAAGAATTTTTGCGAAAATGTCAACCGGTGCCAACAGCATAGAAGTTTGCATGTTTTAATGCTTTCCCACTGTGGAGAGTTGGGATGCAAATCAGTCTGCAAAAGCAAATTCAGTACGATGGATATAGAGATGTTGGTGGACAGGACAAATAAACACATTGGCGAGCTACAGCAAAGATGTGAATGAACAAGAAAAACTGAGTGTCTGTGAGAAAGGAAAAACCAAAAGAATCTCAGAATGAATGACAAGATGGCAAGACTTAACCCTCATGTTTGGGGTATGTGAGACCCCATATATGAATGTGTATATTGTTATTTAAATCTTGTTGTATATAGTTAACTCAAAACGATTTCAGTCCCCAATAACAACACACACCTACGCTCACGACCCATCCACCAAGACACACACACACGCCTACACACGCGCACACACACGCACCTACACACGCACACACACACGCACACACACAAAACACACACACACAACCATACACACACTTGACACTTGAACATTGACACGCCCTAAATTGCATATTCATTAAGACAAACATACAAATGAACAATACTGAAAGATGGACATCATCCTCCATGCACACCGTTAGTACATCAGCTTACGTGTTATTTGCGAGTGCGATCAGTTTTTCAGAGGCTTATATTGTTTATATTGATATCGAAATTACATCGTATCGACCGAAATTAATAAATAAATTGTGATATCAATTTTGGCCATATCGTCCAGCCCTTACTATTTGATTTAATCAAAGAATATTGTACTATAAGACAATATAATACTCACAGTACATACCTGGCAACTGTACTGTGAGATAACTGCATCAGCAGATCATCTTAGATTCTGTGGCTAGTCAGAATGGCTTTGGCAGCAGCACAGTAAAGTATGCCAGATGGTGATATTCTGTATTTGTCTACAAAGCCCTCAAGATGAAAATACCCTACAATATGTGTGGGCCAATCATATAATAATGGGCCTAATCAAGTTGGTCCTCTCACTCTCACAGTGTGCAGTGTCAAACAGATCACCAGAAAAACAAACCAATCATGTTCAGTATTCAATCAGTAGGCAATTTTAGTCAGCTATTTGGTTAATGTTAAATGATGCAGCGATATATGTTTATAGCTGCTGAAGTCCTTTTTTTTTTCGAGCATGACATCAGACAAGACAGGATGTTAAGATGAAAGAAAACTGAATGCATCTAAGCGAGACAACATAAAAGGGAAGGGGGGCTGTAAAAGTACGGAGGACTTAAAATAATATATTTGTTATATTAGCCAGGCTTTTAATGTATTAAAGAATGCAAATGACTTGTCATAGTGTCAGACAGTGTCATAGCATTTGGAGATAGACATAGTTTAACTTGAAGCTTTAGAGTTGGAAGGTGCACTGCTATTTTAAATGTGATATCTTAGTTGGAGGACATTCCTTCTGTCTGTCAATGATAATGTCAAGAGAGATGTGTTAAGACGGGTTCAGGTTGCCGTGGCGCATTACAGCAGGCTGCTGTAGTTATGGTCTATGACTAACAACACACCCAGAGGGCTTTCATTGCATGCACTGTACAGTTATCTGTTTCATGGTCATCCAGATAGAGAGAGAGAGAGAGAGAGAGATGTAACCTAGCAGCACTTTATGTAGCAGCCTGCCACAGGAAGAGGGAAATATACATATCATCTGCATTGTTAAGAAACTGCATGAGGTTTCATTTAAGAATATACCCATGTGTTATAAATGTTGGAAATGTTCTAGTTTACTTTTCCTTTTTCATCCTGTACTGCTTTGGCAATATAAGTAACTAATATTGAACACTTGTAATGCCAATAAAGCACCATTTGAATTTGAGAGAGAGAGAGAGAGAGATATGTTGAGGTGTAGAGGAAAAGAGCACTGTGGCCTCACAGCAAGAAGGTCCTGTGTTTTAAACCTGGGCATCCCAGCCTTTCTGTGTGGAGTTTGCATCTTCTCCCCATGTCTGCGTGGGTGTGCTCCGGTTTCCACCACTATCTAAAGACATGTTAGGTTCACCCTCCAGCCAGTGCCATCTGACCAGTGACACTGCACAGTGGCTGCCCACTGCTCCCTTGAGGGATGGGTTAAATGCAGGGGATGAATTTTGCAACATGTACGCAACAATAAAAGCACCTTTACCTTTAAGAGAGGCAAAGAGGGGGAAAGTAGTGGATCAACAATTACACCGAATGGGCTGGATCTTCCCACCCGCGCCCACCTGCATGCACACATACATATGCACACATATGCGTGCGAGAGAATGCCAGAGAGTTTTTACTTTGCCAAACAAGCTATGACAGCTAGCGTCTAAAGTCTTTCTCAATCAGCCCTGAGTTCAACAGGAATACCACACACATTAAACCCAGCTGATTACTAGCAAGGCATCCCTGCATCTCTCTAGCAACACATATCACATGCTTGCACAACCTCAGCCCTCTTCCCACTCATGTGTGCTGCTAGGGCACTCTTTGTGTTCCATCACCATAACAACTGCCTCACAGATCGTAAAAAAAAAAAAGAAAAAAAAAACTGAAAACAGAAGAAAGAGAGCCAGAGTGGATTTCTCACTCTGCGTTGCCGCGGCGAGTAGCGGACGGCAGCTTCTCGCAGCAACGTGTCTTCGCGTTGAGGGGAGAGAGAGGAAGAGGCGCGCGGAGGGCTTCTAGGGGCGAGGGAGCTGGAGATGTGTGTGTGATTAGCGGGGAAGGCGTGATCTGAGCCTGAGAGGGTTGGAAGTGTGACCGAGGGATAAATCTGTCGCCACACATGGTGAGTGACAAAATAACGCCACTTCCCTGCCATTTGTAAATTCGTTAATGTGTTTGCGTTGTATGAATGTCGATTGCATATTAGTGTTAGGAGTATATGCATGTGCTTTTGTGTGTGTGTGTGTGTGTGTGTGTGTGTGTGTGTGTGTGTGTGTGCGCGATTGAGAGAGAGAGTCTGCAAGCTTCAGTCCATGTTATATAACGACTTTGGCTAAGAATGCAGTAATAGTGTTGAAAGCTCTCTCAGGAGCACGGTTCCGTCTACAATAACATCGACAGACAATATTACCTAATTATTTCCCAGAGACACACATTAGGCTGTCAGCATCCCAGTTTTATTTGATTTCATATATTCAGTTTTACCCTACAGACACTTGGTTGTAATTACTATCTTTCTATTAGTTTCTTCTGAAACACTTTCTGTAATATGTCTGATATAAAGTTTGACCTCGCATAATCTGATTTGAGGCTTTTGGATATAACGCATAGAGATACATTCTGCCCCTCATTTTATAGGCTGACATTCGTCCATGAAAATGACGAAAATATGCACACATAACTTGCAAGCAAATGAGGACACTTCTCTTATACTGTACATCACACCTTGTGCTACATACAGTATATGTGAGTGTAGCTTTCAGGTAACGCAAACACCATTTTGGGTACCATATTTAAGTCATCAGCAATGCACAAACACACACATCATGCTTGTAGCAGCCTTCACCGGAAACAAGTTAAATCTATTTAGTGTCCAGAATTTAGCCTTAAATGTTTTTGTCAGTAAAATACCAGCTATTTTCTCTACTGTATCTGTCTCATTTGCTTGGCATGATGGACAGAGAAGGAGAATGGAAAAGGAAAAACCTCCACGCTTAGCGGGAGAGCTTTACACGTCAGCTATCATCCTCCATCTGAATTATTAAACGGGCCTAGCCACACGAGCCTTACATCACCCATTCACTGCTGTCTCTTCCCCTCCCACCCCTCTCCTTGTCTGCCACTCCCAGGCCAACCTCAAGAAGTTCATGGATTATGTTCAGCAGAGGAACATTGAGAAGGTCTCCAAGTTTCTGGAAAAAGGCCTGGACCCCAACTTCCATGACCCAGACACAGGAGGTGAGGAGGTCCATGGTTTTTCTCTCTGGTTAGTCATCTTGTTTCTACATTTGAGAGAGAACACCAGAGAGTGTTTACTATGACAGATAGCGTCTAAAGTCTTTTTAATTTAAATCATTTTACCTCCCCCCTCTTTCTCTTTTCTTTCTCCCACTTTGTCTGTAATTCCCTTGTCCCACTGTACTTTCTGTCCAGTCTCTCTCTCTCGCTCTCTCTCTCTCGCTGTCTCTCTCTCTCTCTTGCTCTCTCTTTCTCTCTGGCTGCCACAAAGTAACCACATTTGGATTTAACTAAAGCCCGCTGCCTGCCAGGTATAAAGCTGGATTATTCTCTATGCTAATCTCCTCATATTTATGCAAATGTTTGTCGAGCCATTAGTGGAGAGGTCCCTGTTGAGTGACCTGTAGTCTGATGGAAGTTCTGTTAGGTTGCATTTGGGAAGGGGGGAGTTTAGTACCATCTGGAAAAGTCCCTGGAACAAAACACAGAGGATGCATCCAAACCGTTTATGGCAGCTTCAAATTTTCACTTGACAGAAGTGTAAATCCACAGTTGTAAAATCGACATTTTCACAGTGAAGCATCACAGCGGAACTTAAGGAAACGCGCATCTTTACATATTGCAGCGTAACATTATTCGTAATTTCTTTGTTGCCAAGCAAAACCAGCGGTGTCATCACAGGAAAGTACCGGAAACGTTCTTTCCTTAACACTGCAGAATGTCCTCTCACGCTGGCATCTCAGCTGGAGGGCTGCACAGACCTCATCAAAGTGCTGAAGAGTGGAGGGGCGCACCTAGACTTCAGAACGAAAGACGGCATCACTGCCCTACACAAGGCCGTGCGCGTGAAAAACCATACGGCGCTCATCGTGAGTCAATAGCGCGCACACACACACACACACACACACACACGCATGCAAACACATCATAATTCAACTTCAAACTTGCCAACCGCCAACTCATTTTCCTTTACGGTCTTTGTGAAAAGGTAGAGTGTATCTCAGCCATTGTGCTCTCAAGCCATTACAATTCAGAGTGTATTTGAACATTTGCTATGTGAATTCAGTCTAACATGGCCTCTCTGAGCAACATGCATATTCAGTGAATGGCCTTACATGCGGTTTGAGGAGGCTTGATGCGCAAATTGAAACGGATGATGTGAGTCATGAATTGGGCTTTGCATTGCACGCCATGGTCTGAATGGGGTGCCGCTTCAATGTCACGGGTCGTTACTTGTGGTGTTCAGTCATGTTATGGCACATAGCCTTAGCCACCAGAGACTCTGTGGTGTAGCCTAGTGTCTCCTGGTAGGCATTCAATGGTAGGAACAATATCGGACCAAGATCTAAGCACTTCCTCAACGGTTCGATGGACTGTTGAAAGGAGACAATTAGAAGTGATGTCCTTAGTTTTATCCAAGGTTATCTGTACTGATAATGTGGAGGCAGGCATGAAAGAACTGAGAATGTTTGATTATGAGATATAGACATGTACCAATACAAACACATGCAAATGTAACCCCCCCCCCTCTTTCCCCCAACCAGACTTTGTTGGATCTGGGTGCGTCACCTGACTATAAGGACAGCCGTGGGCTGACTCCCCTCTACCACAGCTCCATGGTGGGTGGAGACCCCTACTGCTGTGAGCTTCTCCTGCACGACCAAGCACAGGTTGGCTGTGTGGACGAGAACGGCTGGCAGGAGATACATCAGGTGATGCAAGCACCTACACAAACACACGCGGGCGCACACGCACGCACGCACGCACACACTCAAGGCCCTGCTAGACTTCATATGGAATCAGATTTGGCATGGTTGCAGAGGAAAAATGAAATGCTCCAGTGCACAACTGCCGGCAAACACAACTAATCAAACATGCCGCACATCCCTCTCAGTACAGCCTTGTCTACAATTGGTGCACACTTTAGATTTTTTTTCCCCTTTGTCCACCATTGTGTTTCCTTTGTTTTGGCAAATATATGTATAGGATTATACTGAACTGGAATAGGAGTCAGGTTAACAGATAGTGACATAATTTTGAAAAAAGCAAATCGTTGGCCAACTGATTAATTTGACGTTCCTTCTTTGTTTCTCATTCCACCATCTGTTCCATCGTCACTTCCTCTCATTTAAACAAATGCACATGGCAGTGACAAGGGCCTTTGCCTGCAGGATAGGCTGGATATGACACAAGTTCACATTTTGTTGAAGGTATATTGCCAGTTTTGGACAACACACTTTCAAACACATTGAAATGTTTTGCATGCAAATGTTTACGAAGCTGTACTATTATAGGACACGATAAAGGTGCTGTGCCGTGGGTAGGATTTTGGAGCTAGACATTTTGTGTCCAGCGAATCTACTTTGCCTGTCAATCACATGCGTGCACACATTTGAAAAAGGTTTGTCAGTGGCGCTAATTGGGTCTCCAGAGGGATGGAGCAGAGGATAAGGTGGAGGGTTGTTGGGTTTTTGGGCTGCTCTCTTGCTCTCGTTCATTCTCTCAAATCTCAAATCCGATACAGCAGCTTTACAGTATTAGGACCAGAGGCTGAGTAATGTGCTGTTGCTGCTTAAGTCGCATCCAGGCAGGGTTGTAGGCTAGCACTAGTCCCTTTCTGTGTTTAGCGGAGGGATGGGTTCCTGTCATAAGGACAGCAAACATCGCATAATTAGTGCATTTTATACACACATGGCCTCAAGGCAAGCACTGCTCAGTAAACATAATGCACGCTAGTCCCTACACGGTTTCTGTTTGTGTCAGGGCTTTTTAGGTGGTTTGTGGCGTTTGTGGGCCCCTGAAGGGTTTGTAATAGGAATAAAGCTGTTGGGACATCTTTTCTTCTGTTGCTGCTGCTGTGTGTGTGTGTGTGTGTGTGTGTGTGTGTGTGTGTGTGTGTGTGTGCGCGCGTGTGTGCATGCGCATGTTAGCGTTTATGTTCTATAGAATAACACTCTTTGGACTAAATCATTATTTTGGTGCAATTGCATCAGGTGACACTGGAAACGTAATAAGTCATTTAAAATGGATGGCAGAGAAAAGGATGTAATAACGTAGTCTGGAGAATTGCAAAAAAAAAAAAAAAAAAAAATCAGTTGGGATGATTGAAGGAGGAACTGTGCCAGTCAATATTAGCTGCTCTCCAGCTATGTTTCAATACATGTGTGTTCCAACGATTTCTTCCCTCTTCTGTCTTTGTTTTCTCTCGTCCTGTCCTCCATGGTTACCTGCCAGCCCGCTCCTATTCATTGAAGGGTCTCCGTGTTTGTTTCATTGCTCACTTCATTCAAGACATGTCATGACCAACAAAATAAATACATTTTAATAAAGCAGTGCTGGGAAATGAGCTCCACAGCGAGCCAGAATGCTGCACAGTAAGTCCGGCACTAAGGAAACAGTACAAAGAGAAGACAAAGCATGCACATTAAACCTGTCAGTTAAGGTAATTAATTGTGTCCCGGACTCCTCACTCAATAGCAGCTCGTTGACTACAGTTGAACGACGACACTTTTAGCCGCCAGGGTTTTGGCCATAGAAGTGACTGGTCTGTTTAACTCCCCCAGTAGTGCTCATCGCATTGGAACTGGCTTGAGGCGTCATCAGAGAACCACAGGGTGGGAGAGAGTTGGTCTATATTCCAGTGAACTGGGGTCGTTGTTTTGTGACGTGTGCTCTCCAGTCTGAGAAGAGAGCACACAGTATGGTAACGCCAAAGGTCCTGCAAACCTACTTTGTTTTCAGTATTTTCTTGTTGCGTCTCTTCCCCTTTACCTCCCAGTCGCTTCACAGCATTAGTATTCTAGCGGGAGGAATTGTGCACAAAAGGATAGACTGCGGAAACTCTGATAACCGACAACAATCCCGGCATCATTTGTGCTCTGTCTTAGACCTGTCACACAGTCTTACCAGCAGAGCAACAACGAGCGGAGGGAACAATTACCAGAGACGGGGCTCGTGCGCTTGTTTGTCATTGACACAGGGCAAGGACTCGGGGGGGGGGGGGAAAGACAGGAGATAGATGGATATTAGAAGGGCAGTTTATAGTATGAATCACCAAAGCTCCAAAAAAAATTATTTAATTTGCCAAAATGACTTCAACTCAATGTCAAATGTAGCCTAAGGTATGACATAGAAACCATGTTTTTCAATGTTTTAATGGAATACGACTGTTTCTGCATTCGATTTTATTCAGTAGTACTGTTTGTTGAAAGAGCGTGCTTCTTCTTCTTGTCATTTACTGGAGGGCTGGTAGAAACACCGATTTGGGCTTTTCGGTGTGTACATTTCATCACCTGCTTGTTAACGTCAGTTACATGCAGTAAACCATCAAACCATGCTCTGTTTGCGTTACATAGATTAGGGATGCACCGATCGATCTGATGAATATCGGAATCGGACAATTTCCACAAAAAAAAAAACAAGATTGGTAGTCCGATTTTCCTTTCTAATGGCCGATAGGGAAAATCAATTAAATGACTATCGCGGGGCAGGTCATGACGATGTGACATTAAACAAAGTTTTGGCTTGTCATTAAGATGTCATTTCATTATATTACACTGTCAAATGTATTTCTAACAGTGTCATGACTATTAAATTTGACCTCAACTACAGTGGTACCATTTTCACTTGTCATAAATATGTCATAAAGCTTTATTACAATGGTTACAATGGGTTATGTCATCTTGGTTAATGTCAAGTTGTCATGACAAAGACAATGACAGGTTATGTCATCTTGGTTAATGTCAAGTTGGTTAATGTCAAGTTGTCTAATTAGCATTTCTTAAGTGGCATATTTGTGAGCACATCGATCCAACTTTTACTTTAAATGCTAAATATTAAACAAAACATGCCTACAAATATAACAGTACAGTCCAAAATATAAACAAAAAATCTTGTTTTATTATGTTGTACTACGACACACGTGCACGGGGCTTGTGGTCGGGATCTCCAGTGTCGCAGGTTGCAACGTAATCTTCTGTTTGTACGCATGTGTCAAAAGAGCCACATATCGAATAATAAGTCTATGGTTTTAACCCCTCATAGGCTTGTCGCCATGGCCACGTGCAGCACCTGGAGCACCTGCTGTTCTACGGAGCCGACATGAGTGCCCAGAATGCATCTGGAAACACGGCCCTGCACGTGTGTGCCCTCTACAACCAGGTAGGGGCCAGCTGCTGGGGCAGGGCAGGGCGTGGTCTAGCTGTGTTGTCTTTCTCCTGTACACGTGCATATAGTCACTGTGTGGGTGTGCACACACACATGCATGTGTAGGCATTGGGTGTTTGTGATATATTGATCCCTGGAAGGATAATGCGTACTCTCCTGTGGCCTTTACTCCCACTATGTTTTTACTATAGATATGGCTTTTGCCTGAGCAAAGATATATATATATATATATATATATATATATATATATAGAGAGAGAGAGGCATCCTCAAGCTTGTAGCGATTCTGCGTCTTGCTGCGGTTTCAGCAGAGCACATACTTCCTTTGAAAGATACTTCACGGTGTTAGCCCCTTCTCTCACTACTTCACCATGTAGCCAAATACCATGAATTTGTCTTACTCTGCTGTACACTGTTTATGTGTGTATGGGCAGCTGGCGCGATGGTGTGTTTGTAGTAGTTTGTAGAAATGTTTGTAATATTGTGTTGAACCCTGAAGGATACATTGCATACGCGTTCACCTATTTGCTTTCCAGCTACACAGCAAATCAGTAGTAAGTTAACTGAGCGTGTAGCATCAGTAGAACTGTCGCTGCAAGGCAGTCTTGGCTCAATTTGTACACGGCTTTAACATCTCTCTGATATGCGGTGATTTTTAACACTAGTTTATTAACACAGGAGGGTATTGTCATAATATTTTCACCTGCTATCCACCTGATAGCTGGTGGATAGCAGGTCGTCAATGTACTGTCGTCATTGTACTGACGTCATTGTACAGTACACTGACAGTGCACTGTAGGCTAGCCTGAGTATCACAGCTCAGCCTGAGCTTGGTAATTATCCAAGCATCAGTCTGGGCAGGATGAGTGATGAGTGTTGAGGTGTGAACCATCCAGCTGACGTGGGCTAGAGCGTGCTACGCTACTAAGCTGAAAGGTTGCATGCTAATCACATTCAAAGCACGCTGTTTGGCTTCACCTGAAATCAATGGAAGTGGTTCTCATAAGGGGCTGGCGCTTGAGGCAGCTTCAGGTCTTCCAGATAGGCGAATAAACAGCACGTCAAGTATAATTGTTACAATTATACTGTAGGTTATGACTCATTAGGCTCCAATATAGTATCAAAGCGGAATGTTCCTGATCTGCTAATTATTCATTTATATATTTGTCCTATGTTGAGTACAATGGTGGACCAATTACAGACGTTTAGGAGCAATACGGTTAATCAGCCAAATAATGCTTGTGTTCTGCTTGAGTTCCTATGTTAGGCAAGGTTTTTCCATAGATGTGTATATACCATGCTCGTATATCTGAGCAGAACATGTTATTTCTCTAGTTGCCTTGAGATAAACTGCATTCACTGCCCTCTCTGGGCAATGCAAGCATTACAACTCCCGTAACAAAGAGATAAATAATTTTGAACCAAAATCTAATTTGATATCTCATAACGATACAAATCATGATGTAGCACATATTATGTAAATGCTTTGAATAAATAGTTTCTGGGCTTCTCTATTGTCAAACTATACAGTGCGATATCGTAATATCGTACCGGCCTTGAAGTCATGAAGCTGTGCTCGTGGCGTTCACCCGGTGTACCCAGATGCTTGTGTACTCGATTACATCTGTGTTTTTAACTAAAGGGAACTCTGCTGATTACAGGGAGGGACATACTTTCACTGGACTGAAGTGAAATAGTGTGTGTGTGTGTGTGTGTGTGTGAGGAAGGAAGGGTCTAGGGAGTTCTGCATCAATACTTAATATAGACCATTCGTAGCGCAATGACATTGCTCTGACTTTCACTTAGAGGGTTGGAGGGGAAGGGTTGAACAGACAGAGGAGTAGCTGGAGAGAAACACTTGAATGTACAGTTGCATGAACTACTTTTATATCTAGTTTCTGTATTCCTCCTCCTGCTCCCCCACGGAGCTGCCCCAACTTCCACTGGCTCGCTGCCAGAGGGGAGCGCTCTAGGATGGGAGGCACCAGGCTGAGCTAATCGATCCCAGAGACGGTGCCCGGACACAGGCCTGGTCTGCATGATTATGTTCAGCGACAAAAACCCCAGGGAAGAAAAAACGGGAGGGGGGAATTGACTCCCTGACGTTGCTAGTGCAGTGGCAGGGATCAATAGATCCATATGAGAGAGAGAGAAAGAGAGAGAGAGAGAGAGAGAGAGAGAGAGAGAGAGAGAGGGGGATGGGATGGGAAATGGAGAGACCCAGAAGCATAGAGAGAGATGAATGAAATGCTCTCATAATCAGTGGGCTTGATCAATGACCTGAATGCCCCATAGTGGCTGGCCAATACAATGAACCTGCTGGCTGGTCGTCCAGCTAAAGAGGGAGTCAATAGCTGGTAAACGTGTCTAAGGGGGCTGCTGTCCCAGCCTGGCAGAGCCAAGGGGGGTCTCCAAGGGGGGGTGTCGTGTGAGCAACAGAGAGAAGCTGCCGATCCCATCTGCCGGGACGCACATTAATCTTACTTGAATTATGTCTGAGGTATTACCCTTGTAGTTGACGTTCTGGCTCATGTAGGTATGTTAGCAACGTACAGGTAGCGGAGGATTATGTGAGACTCTGGGGAAGCTCAAGGTGTGTGTCTTTACAGTTAATGACAGTAGACATGTCGGGAGTGTTCTGTGCATTTAGAACACTGTTTTATTAACTGTTCCACTGAGGCCGCGATGTTCAGATGTTCATTATTTACATTAATCGTCCTGAGCAAGGACTAAGATGGAGCCAAGTGTGGGTTCAAACTCAATCTACACTACAGTAGGTGTTTGAACTTAAAAGTTTTGTAGAGATAACGTTCATCCTTCCATCTGGCTTTTAACATAGCGTTATATAATGCTGCACCCATTTTTGGAAAAAAAAACAAAAAAAATTGTATACAATTTTGCGTGCCATTTGGTCTGTATACATTCACAATAATTATATATTGATGACATAAGGGTGTTGCATTTTTCTGTGGAGAAGTGTCTTCAAAGGACAGTTTCAGGAAATGTGTGTGCAAAAAAATTAAACATCCTTCTACTGGCACTGAAATACCCCCCAAACGGCATATTGTAATGTTAAATGGAACACTACATCCCCTCCCAATCAATCCTAATGAGGAAATGACTCCTTTCCAGTTTACTGTATGACATGAAGAGGAACCATCTGTCATACTGTTAAAGCATGACTGGCCTGAGTCATTACTGTAACATACTTGACTCACTCTGCGTTTCTCTTCAATGCAACTAATGTAGGAGGACTTGGAGGACATCCCATGCGATGCTAAGTTGCCTGTGTGTGTGTGTGTGTGTGTGTGTGTGTGTGTGTGTGTGTGTGTGTGTGTGTGTGTGTGCGTGAGCTTTTAATGCGCATTTGAAAAAAGAGTACTTGATTGGACAGGTATGAGTGTGTGTGTGTATGTGTGTTTCAGTGTTTCAATATGGTGATCGCTATTATAACTCCTTGTGTCTACATGGCATTTCTTACTTGATCAACTTACAGTAGGGCAACTATTCTCAAAAAATATGTTTTCCCGTTTTGTTTGAGTCAGCATTCCTTTGAAAATTGCCTTCAATGGGCAAAACTAAATGGGACAGTGGTTCTAATGGAACTATTTGTCTCCCCCTTCCCACCTGACAAAACCCCCTCTTATACTGTAGTCATAGTCAAATATCTCCATTCCAAATGTCTCCAAATGTAAATCATTGAATTGTTTATACTGTTCTGTTTCTCTTGTCTGAAAGTCAGTAGAATTGTGAGTCTTTGTGTGTGTGTGTTTGTGTGTGAGTGAGTGTCACATACACATTATTGTGCACACATATCTGCATAATGTATGTCTGATTAGCAATTAACTAAGCTAACAGCCGTGGGCATTTATCTGCATGGGTTTTTAGCCTCTTTAGACCGTTAGCAGAGCAGTAAGAGTGCTCATGCATTATTAATAAGACCTGTCAGCTCTATTTGCAGGTAGTGTCCTTTCTCTACGCATTTATAGAGCATGTATTCTCATACTGTACGTAGGCTGCCTATTGCACACACTTGGCTCAGTTCTGTTCAGTGGCGTACAGTCTGTCACAGTGTTTTGTTGTAAGTGGTAGAGTGCGATCTTGTGGACCATGCAGTCACTCACCTCAGTCACCTTTAACATTTGTATGAACCATATGGATATTAATGCCTCAACCTCACATTCATTCATGTTCAATTTAATCATTCATCTTATTATTAAGCTTGGGCTAGTCCTGGTCTTCTGCAGCCACTGTTAAATGATATATCGACCCTGTGCCAGCCTTCACATTCAAATTGATAACCTCATCTGTCAGTCTGCAGATGGGCTTTGCCTCTCAACATAGAGCAGGCTTATACACTAATACCATTTTGTACGAGTCTGCGTTAATAAACTACCTGGTGAGTCTTTGTCACATTGTCAGTCAGTCTGAAAGCTAATCTGTAGTCAGTATTTTGACCACATTCATCATATCAAAGCAACAAACGTGGCAATTATTTTCTAAGAAAGTTACTAGCAGATCTGATAAGATCACTTGGTGTTTTCCTGGCCAGTTTCTAGACTGCTATAGAAAGTAAAACTTCAGGATGGAGGATCCATGTTTGTAGATACACATGCTTTTGTGCACACCTGTTTCCACATAATGAAAACCAAGGCCTGCTTATGATGCCAACAGCTCCTGAAGTGTGTGGGGGAGCTTAGTGTCTAGTGCTTGAGGCTTGGCTGGGGCTCCGGAAGTCCCCTCCCATGGTCCATTCCCTGCAGAATTATCACAGTCCTGAACCCCCCCAGCTCCCACCCCCCCCTTCCCCCCTCATCATCCCCAACCCCATTCTCCCCCACCACAAAAAAAACAACAACAAGCCTAATGCATATCCTCTTTTTGCCCTTATTCACCTCGTCTTAGTCCAATAGAATGCACTTGTAATTAAAAGATTTTGCTCCGTGGAGACTAATTAGAGACTTGGAGATGGCACTCACTGGAGAACGCAAGTGTGTGTGTGTGTAGGTGTGTGTGAGAGAGAGAGAGAGAGAGAGAGAGAGAGAGAGAGAGAGAGAGAGAGAGAGAGAGAGAGAGAGAGAGA
>JAODTR010019037.1:0-25244 GCA_025399935.1 Amblyopsis rosae
CACATTTGTTAATTTGCGTGATGTAGATTTACACATATTTACACAAGCAATTAGAATCAGTAAAAGTAAAAAAAAAACGAATTGAAGAAACAATCTACCCCATAATATTAACGCATTACAACAAATACGAACCTTGTGACTTATCCCGGTGGCGTGGGTGCTAGTGCTTCAATGCTTTGCTAGCAGCGTATGACGTAAACAAACGATCAAAATGTTTCGGAAGCGACCCAGACTGGCGCAAGCGACTGAGATTGGCGCCTCCACCCGGAAGCGACCCAGACTGGCGCGCTGCAGCCAGACCCCTCTCGAACTTTGTCATCCTCTTTCTCTTCATTAGATGTCAGATCAGGGTCACATAAGGGTGTCATCCTCGGGTTCATCTAAATATTGATTGACATGGTTAATACTTAAACTTGCAAAAGAATAATGTCCTTACGTGTGTAGTAGATGTCAGTTGGTAAGTGGGCTTCTCAAGCTGTAGCTTGGAATAATGTTTGAATATTATAAAAGTGAACTATGCAATGTTTCAAAGAAAAAAATAAGTATGTTTTCAACTATGAGATGGAGACTCAACTCGGCTGGCTTATATAATGAGATATTTTTTGGCTAAAAATTTACATTACCACTACAGTAGATGGCATCATAAACGTAATAATAAATTAATAAAATCGTATTGCACATTATTGCATACATTAATTCAGTGTTGTTTATTGTTGTTTGTATGCTTTTCATTGTTTTTTTATGAAAATAACATATTTTGCAATCCCTGCCAGCGATTAACAACTCCTTTAAGACGGAGGGTTGGGAATTGCCATTGCCAATAGAGTACATTTTCATTACAGTAAACTGACAGCTATAACTCCTTAACCTTTCCTCTCCAGAGACCAGTGAAGGATTCACCATTGTACGGTGTCTCAAAAGTTCTCATGCCCAATTACACAGTGACCTTTCACAGCAGCCTATGCACATGAGCTCAACTAAGCAAAGAGAAGCCTGCTCAAGTCAGTCATTATTTTGTGCGTTTAAAACAGGGTTTAGTTAGTGAGCGCATAAAGCTTGAGCATATTATTGTAGATGAATATAATAAATATAAACATAAAGTTATACTCATCGATTGCATTACATGCCCCCACGGAATCTTAAATTTCCTCACAACAGTGCATAAAATACTGTATGGCCTTGTGAGACCATCCTGATCTTGCAGCATTCAGTTTGACTTTGCCGCGAGAATCAGGCTGGAGAGCTTGTAAATCGTTGTTTCAGGCCGGTAGACCTGTGTTGCCAATCAGTGACGTATGTATGCAACTTGGAAAACAACTTAAGTCAAAAAGCCTAAGAATTATACAATATAGCATCAGTTTTATTGCAAAGCATGCAAAAAGGCTTTTCTCAATGGAAAATATGTTTTCACTCTTCTCCTGACTTCTACGGAAGTGCAAGAGTGGATAACAAAAGGTTCACTCACACACAAGACTGGTTCACAGGTTCGTCCAATCACCTGCCATGTATTGTTTTTTTAAAGTGTCTGCCCTTTTGACAGGTATTGGACTACTCCCCAGATGGATGTGTCTTAAAGGTAAAGTTAGCTATTGCAAGCTAAATGTAAGATAATACACTTTTTGTCTGAATCACCAAATTTCCCCTTGCATTCGGCTAGCTTACCGTTCTCTGTGCGTGTTGAAAAAACAATGTGATACTTCTACACAGCCTTAGCTTCGTAAAAACATATACTGTATATAATCAAAGTGGCGACCACTGCTCGTACCAATAATGCCGTTGCACTAAACGCTTTGCTTCACAAATAATTTCTGTCAGCGAATACACTTACAGTCAAATTCAACAAATATCTCCTCACGTTTCACTAGCTGCATTTCTTTGTGGAAGCTAAAATTGACATCCGGTGTTCCCACATAGCCCTGACTTTATGAACAGGAGCACAAGGTAGTGCAGACCGCACCACATTAGCCAGCCTTGGTAATGCATTTCCACTGTTTAGGAGAAGAGGTGTGCCTAAGAGGTAGGGGAAGACAAAAAGAGGAATGTGAGCCGCTCAACTCTGATTTCTCTTTATTTACAAATGCAAACTGTGCATGCATGCAATACTGTGAAATATGGTTGGAAATAAGATGGTTATCATAACAGCATTGGGTGTGTGAGTACAGCTGTGGAAAGGCTTGCAATCTATTTCTTCTGTCAGGGTTTCAGTGTGGCATGTGGACATTGTGAGTCATTTTTAATGTGTAGATGGACACAGGCTGAGCCTGCTGCTCTGGGTGTGATTGAATCTTCCAATGAAGCTGTAATCCATAAATTATGACAACCCCAAGACAATTGTACATTTGTACTTCAATAACTTTTTTTATGGTTTATTGACTGTCCACTAGATGTCCCTATTACGCCACAAATATCTTAGCCTAACATGATGACTTTAATTCTTTGTTTGATTTTTCAGCGCGGTACGAATATTTGATCAGGTAGTCTATAATGATACTATTTTCTAGTCTATCCTCAAGTCAAGTGACGTATAAGCCCGTCAAATGCATATATAAAACATACAATGCCTATTAGCCTATATTGAATTAAATCTAGAAAAATGTGTGAACATAACCTCAATTTACAATATCTTAGACGTGGGAGAAAAGGGAGATATCTGAAATACTCACATGAAACCCATAACTATACACAAAAACGGCCTGAAGTTTAACTGACCCTCTCGCACTGCAAGACCACTGAGACCACTTTCTCTGCAAGACAGCTCAGACACTTTCTCTGCGTTGCCAGCATTATTCACAGTATTATTCACAGTACATTGTGAATGTGAATGTGTGTGCGTGGGGGGGATTATTGGAGATATATGTATTGAAATTATTTTTCCCTTTCAAGAAAGCCTGAGGCATTTTTACTGCATGCTGTTGATAGAAACAGACATGGAGGCTTGCCAATGGGCAGGGCCTTCTGTGATCCATGAAGCTACAAATTACTAGGTTGTAATTATAAGTCGAGACCATAGATGGAACCTTTTTGAGCAAATTAGCACTATTTTTAGACAAGCGAAATTAAAGCCATATGGGCAAGATGATCAAATAATATATATGCTCTTGGGTATCAAAGACAATTAGGCTATGCATATTGCTTCACACATTGCATGAAATCGTATTGTCAAATTAACTGAATGATTATATTAATATTTCTATATTATAAAACGTTTCCTGAAACTTGGATAATTCGTCGGTGGGGCTGTACACATGTCTACATGTGTGTGGTGTCAGCTAGTGCTTTGAAGAGTTAATAGCTAAGCTCTGCTATAGCCTACCAGCCTTCCTTCTCCTCCCACACAACCAAACCAATATAAACAACTCGTTTCAGTGAGGACACTCCCTATCCACTCTGCTTTTTATCCACCATTGCTCTTCGAGTAGCCTACTCCTGGACGAAATGGCGCAAAGCGAGACCACAAGTTCTTTATTCCCTGAGGTAATAGAATTGAACGTGGGTGGAGAAGTATATGTAACTCGACGTGAAACTCTAATCGCGGTTCCAAACTCTCTTCTGTGGACTACTTTTACTAAGCGCTGCCCTAGCGACCTACCCAAAGATAGTAAAGGACGCTTCTTTTTTGACAGGGATGGTGTCCTCTTCCGTTATATCTTGGATTATTTGCGGGACTTGGACCTTATTCTGCCAGACTTTTTCGGAGAGAGGAGAAGGTTACAAAAAGAAGCGGTTTATTTTCAACTCAGTGAGCTTTCAAAGCTCCTCAGACCAGATGCTGTGACCAAAGACAGCCAAGACAAGGAGGATATTGGGAGCCCGGACCTGGCTGCGCTCCCCAGTAGTCCTGTGCTCCCCAGTAGTCCAGCGTTACCTGGCAAGTCTGGCTACATCACAATTGGTTACAGAGGAACCTATACGATTGGGAGAGATATGCAAACTGACATTAAATTTCGCAGAGTGGCCCGAATTACTGTTTGCGGGAAGATATCTTTGACAAAGGAGGTTTTTGGAGACACCTTGAATGAGAGTCGCGACCCTGACCGAACCCCAGACAAGTACACGGCCAGGTATTACCTGAAATTTAACTTCTTGGAACAGGCGTTTGACCGGCTGGCAGAGGTGGGATTTCACATGGTGGCTTGCAGCTCCACGGGCACATGCGCATACACCAGCAACGACCCAAACGAAGACAAAATATGGGCCAGCTACAACGAATACGTGTTTGCACGGTAAATATTTTGAACTGCCATAGTCATTTGTTACTTGCACGCAGTTCAAGCGTAAAACTGAACTCCGACATGGCAGGGTCATACACATGTCTGGGATAACAGCCTCTCGTGAAACATTGTGGCAGCCAGGATATTATTAGCCTGCTGATCTGAAGATCCCTGACCGACTGTTTTCGTGTAATCAAATGTGCTTTTATATGTAGCTAATGTTGGATTATTCCGGGCTTGTTTATTATGAGAAAAGTTACATATGGGCATATTCAATACATCTAGGCCACATTTAGGCCAAGGAGCCCATGCCTAGAAAATGTATGGCCATTGGATTATATAACATTATCTCTTTCTTTATTATAATATGTTAATTATCTTGTTATTTAGTTCTGGAGGATATTTGCATAGGTCTGGATAAAGACTGTCAAATATATGATTTTTAAAGGTTTTAAAAGTGATTAAAACATGCTTTTATTGTCACCTATTATATTTTCTCAATTTATAAAGCTCCACAAAATAAAGCATTGTAAAATAAAAATAACCTTATGTGCAATATAATTGTGTATTTGAGTGTTGGTTTGTATTTCATATAACTTATTTTAATGTCTTTTTTTATTAAACTTTCAACTCACCTTAAATTAAGAAGGATCCTACAGATCCCCTTGGGGTAATGGGGAGAAAAAAAGTCAGTTATTTATTATTATTATTATTATTATTATTATGTTATAAATAACCCAAAACAATATAAAACCTAAATATTTCAAAATAATAAAATAAACATGATGGCTATACAAGTGCTCATTCTATAACACTGTTGTGTACAGTTGTCATTAGGCTACTAAAGCTTTATATTGTTTCAGTCACAACTTTATAATTGAACTGCTTTTTTTTACATATAATGTTTGATATATAGCTATATATATATATATATATATATATATGAGATACTGTTTGATGATGACAAAATGAACAAAAACTATGAAAATGTAACTGCAAAACAGTAACATTCAGTTCTGTACACATTTAATTTCTGTGTGGTTAGGAAAACAATGCTATACGTTAAACATGTAATTTGACAATCACACCTCATGACTGCAATGGCAAATCTCATCCCAGTTTCAGATACCAAGCTGTAGTGCAAATGCTGCTAATAACTATGCTATATACTACAATATTCTAAACAGAAAACCTACATTAAAGACAACTATATAAATGCTTATGTGTTGTTTACCCACATCATCAAATCAATTATAGCTGAAATCTGATTTGTTCAGCAATACCGTACAGTAGAGCTATCCTGGCTGTGATATGTCTGAGCAAACAGACAATTAAAATATGTTTTTGAATGATCAAACCATAGCTGGCAACATGTTATTACACTTACACTGAATCATAGAAAAGGAATTGTAGGCCTAAACTCTATCAACAACACAAAGAATGTCTTGGGCCCACCCACAGAACTATATGGGCCCACCATATGTGAATCCCAAGTCTGCGCTGTGCCTTTCTGTCCTATGAAGACAGATAGCAATTGTTATTGTAGTTGTTGATAATTGTTGATGACACAGTTAAGAACATTAATTTATTAAGCAGCAAAGGTGCACAATAGCACAATCTCACATTGTTACATCCCCCTTTAAGTAAAAGAGTAATGAAATAACGTTAACCGTCACACCTGCAAATAACTACACTATCAACAGAGGTAGACCTATTTGCTAACAACAATTTAGTATTAAAGAGTCTGCGGTACCATTTAGCTCAGTTTCATAAGCTATTTTGTTGTCCAAAAATTTTACTGGTAGTTATGATTTGATAATAAATGACAGATCACAACAAGTTCAACACCTGACACAACATTATAATATTTGTGTAAATGAATCACATGATGGAATTTTATTTGAAATAAATGAAACACATTTGATGACTGCTACATTTGAAGACAGATCTTGGTCAGCCAGTCTGCCAACTAAACATTCTCTTGTGTAAAAAAATAAGTGTTGCGCTTGCTTAACATGATATTAGTATTGCATGTTTATTTACTTTAATTTTACCAGTATCGCTCTCTCTCTCTCTCTCTCTCTCTCGCACGCACGCACGCACACATGCATGCACACACACACACACACACACACACACACACACCTACAGTACTTTCAATGAGTTTTAGTGTTGGATGAGGTTCTATAAAAAAGAGACCTAACACGGTATCAGTGGTCAGCTGATGTTGCCATCTGGGCAGGAAGAGGAAAAGATGGACATTTTCTCTTCTACTAGAAGCTCTCCAGAAACAGGAAGTGGTGTGTCTGCTGCCACAAAAGGGCAGTACTCAAATTTACATTGATGCATAAGCAGACAACGGAAAGGATGAGGTAGAGGGTGAAAGTCAGAAGAGGGGAGGACGTATTGTGTAATTTGTGGAAAAACTCATTTTGACCAAGGGACTGTGAACTTAGTTCTGCTCTTACAGACAGTAGGCCTACATCCTCTTTACACAGGCAGTACAACAGAGCCATTGTACTTTCAAATAAAGCACACAGCTTGTGTTCAGTATCATTTCAAAAGGTAACATCTTTGTTTGTGTGTTAATTCATTGGCATGTGTTGCATGGGGGATGAACACAAAACGTGTCCTTCTGTGCATGTAATAAGCAGTGCCACCCATTGCCCTATAAAAACCAATATAGCCTACCATGTAAAGAATTTACTCTAGGTGTTGGCAGTTATGGCTAGGGTGACAAAAACCACACACATGCACACACAAGCTCAAAACAAAAAAGTAAACCACCAGTAACCAGAGTAGAAATATGAATAGTATCACTGCACAAGGCAAGCTGTGCCTGCATGGTTGAACACATTCTGTGAGGTATGTGCAACATTCTTGTTATGGAGATAACAATATAGGCTTAGTGTTCACACTTAAGCACTGCAATCTACACTTTAATAAGTTATACACTGCAAAGTTGTTTTTTGTACTGTATATTCTTACAAATAATTTATAAATACGGTAGAAGATTTGAAAGATGAAGACTAAATTAAACATATTTCATTTTCTTAGGGCTGTTCACTTTATTTGGCCATACAGAATGGTCACACGATTAGCACATATGAGTGAGATTGGAATTACGCTTTACATTTCTTACCTTTATGTTAAAATGCACCCTGCCAGATCAACAAACAAAACAAATTGATTTACTCTGAAAATGTAACTGTTGCTTGGTTTCAGTACAATTTAATATTCTAAGAAACCCATAGAAGTTTATTTATTCACAAATAATGTAAAGTAAGTATGTAGCCTATATCAGAAGGCTTTCATAAACTATAGCTTCAGACTGCTATTGCTTGCCAACAACCAGTGAGTGTTTGTGTTAATTGGCAAGACATTGCTCTAATCATGTATTTATCAGTAGCTACAAATGGCAGTTATCAGTTTGAGGGTATGAAATTTACAGGGGCTATTTTATCCTACCCGACTGTGACAGGCTTCTGTGTGTGTGTGCACGCGCGAGTGTGTATGCTTGCATGCTGTCTATGCTAGACTGAAACCCATCTGTGCTTCTAATACAGATACTTCCTCTTTCACAAGTCCTTCCTCATACTGTACAGCACAGAAATGTAAAAAAAACACACACAACTAACGTTTCAACTAATAATATTGGGAAAGTCAACATCAGCTATCTTGAAAAAATGCAAGCCATAGCAATTTTAGTGATAACACTTGGGAATGTAAATTGCAAGTATTTGTGTATGACAGAAGATGGTGTTGTGTTTTGCTGTCTCAGGTAGGCCACACCATGGCAGAAGGCCAAGTCTCTAGACTCAATCCCATGAATAAGAGACAGGAAATTAAAGTAATAACACATCCTGTCTGTGCAGACCCTGTCTCCCCTGCAGTCTGTGTTGAGGACAACATGTCATTTACCCATTTCTTTTCATCACACCAACTGAAACCACAGTAATAAGAAAACGCATCTAATCCTGCGGACTATCTTTCTCATAAATCAACATTTGATTATTTTTTTATGCTGGACTGAAGATTTCTGTCGTACAAAAAGGAAAAGGTTTAATGGACACCCCAAATCTGATGTTCCAATATTTTTTTTGTCTCAAAAGGTAAAATAATAAATAGGATAAATATTACTTTTGCATGGACAGGACATAACTGAATAAACTGTAAGCCATGCTTATTCAAAACTGCAACTGCTAACAGAAAAATCAGAGTAATTACTCTATGAAGGTGTTTATTCTGAGTCCAACATACAGTATTGTATGTTCAAATGCAAAAGCTGTCATGTTCTATGATATGTCAGGAGAAAATAGGTCTATTTATGAAAGTGATAAACTATTTCCTCCTCACTCATTTATTATTCATACTCGTATGTGGGAAAGACTTTACGTTGGAATATACAAAAATAGGTATTTTGCATAGAAGATGGAGTAAATGTTTTGTAAAGTCAGTTTAATTTAATGCTTCTTTGTTTTAACAGGATATACTGTAAGGTGAGGCTCACAGTGTCATATGAGCCTCACCTTTAGACTAGTTACACATAACTCATGTTGTAGCTGCAGTATCATGCAGGGATCATGTCTGTAAAAGCAAACCACATCTTGCTGGTGCATACATTAATCATATCTCAAAGATTGTGTTGATATCTTCCTTTAATACTGTGTGTACATTTCCTACAGTTTGTTACCTAAACATACAGCACCTTCCCAAGCACAAAAATACTGAAAACCAAAGTAAGTAAGTAAAAGACAGGTTATTTAGCACCATTATGAGGCCCTACAGTATTTAGCCCTTCATGGGTTCTTGGACTGTGCTTTCAAGTATTCCTTTATATACACTCTAACATAAACTAACCTGCATGCCGACTGTATACTCTACTGAGATATTACATTGACTGTAAATATCAGAAGCATTTCACATGTTAACAGGTTGAGTGTTTGTTTCCATGTGAAATGTAGGCTGTAAAGCCCATTGAGACCTCAATGTGATTTAGGGCTATATAAATAAACTTGACATGACCTACATACTGTATACTGTAAATCAATTAAGACAATCAGATCATACATCTTTTTAAAATGTTCCCTGCAAAACTAGAGTCCAGCAGGATTTATGGTAAAGCATATATGTAACAGGTGTTCAGTTTCAAACCAAAGTTAAATTTCTAACTCCCAACTTTGGTATCATCTGCCTTCACGACTGCTCACACTTTTGTTAATTAAAAATTTCTTCAGCACATTCATTGTGTTTGCTGGACATTATGTAATCATTCAAGTAATGTATTACTAGAGTAGAAAGCAGATTGTGTGATAGCTAATGAACTACAGAAGACTGCCTCAGATACTGGTATGGGCTTGAGGCAGTCTTGCTCCTCTCATTGGCTGGCCATCTGTGACTGTCACCCTGCCTGTCTGTCAAATGTTGCAGCAATGATATTTGGCAGAGAAATGACACAGTCCAGACATCTAGTAGATATAGTCACGCCCTCATCTTCGTCACAGCATCCTGTGTCATGCAGATACAAATCCCTTTGCCTTTTCCTCCATGGCAGTGTTAATGGTGTTATTGCCACAGCAACAAGGGATGGATAGCCGACAAAGAATCCATCACATCTAAGAAAAGAAAAAAAGTGTTATTTTATATACAATTATGTAACCACTGATTTCATATCCACTAATGTTTGTCTCACTTGCCTCAGAGGAGGTTGCAGCCTGCAACGTGTGAAACATGTCGCTGTTAAAGAACATGATGTTCCCTTTGTATCACTTCATACAAACCATGTATGAGAGGGTCTCAGGTACCTCCATGTTTTGCTGATACATTCATACAAAAGCACTTTAAAGACCTTAATACTCAGCAGAATGCAGCTGTCACGTCACACATGCCTCAATTAGATTGACTTCACATACTGCTGGACTTTGTAAAGAAATATGCAACGGAAATGTTAACTTGACTGGAAATAAAGCTACAGGTCATCTTTTTACTTAACTATGCCCACCCATGTATCACTGACATGGGTGCTATTGTACGTCAATAATGGTAAAAGGGCAATCATCTTAATCCTAATCAGATGTATCATGTTAAAAATTGACATGCACTTCCTGCCCCTTCAGGGAACCGATCTGTCCTCAAACTAACAATGGGTCTCAGTGAATCTCCAAACATTTCCATTCTCCAGGCCAAGCGGACTAAAAGCCACATGTTTAACATTTCAGTGGGCTGTGCTTCTGGAAGCAGTAACATGAGATTTCAAAGGGTAAAACCTCTCCCAAGGGAAAGAATGTGATTGCCACCATGACCTTCCTGGAGAGGGCCAAGGCTTCTGTATACAAACATCGATTATTTTAACTGAACATGCCTATGCCCAGAAAAGCCTCATATTGAAGTCTGTTGGTAGGACCGTCCTGGTTTGGTTTGCTCAGTCCTGCATGTCAGGACTGGCACAACACTACTTCCTGGAATAGCTGCACCACACTCCCCCACGTTTGACTACAGATAAAATGCATTGTACTGTCCAGTAAAGTCCATGTAACCCATACACTGTTAAAATGAGAAGATAAGCAAGACACAAGTTCACGTGTACACAGTTCCAAGGCACTGCTTCCCCCTGTGCACGGTTTATACTTGAATGTTAACATATTTTCAAAGCATTGTACTCCCCTATGAGAAAAACATTCCCATCCACTCTAGAAGGAATCAAGGAGGGAGGGCTGATGATTAGCTTTTTGTCTAATCTCTGGGTTATTTCTCCTTAGTGAATGAGTAACTGCAATACGGTTGTAGTAAAAAGGCCCATTAGGCCAGCAGGTGTCAGTACACTGTATAGAGAGTGTGACTTTTTTGTTTTAGGACATTTACGTTTTACAGAATGTAACTGAAATCTATTAAAAGATATTCAATACTTTTAAGAGGAAACAATGAGAAAGTTAACCTTAATTCAAGTATGGATTACAAGAAGTGAATACTGTGGTTTGTCTGTTTTAGTATTAGTTCTACCAGGAAGATACTTTGCATTTCAGGAAGTAGCGAGCTCTTGGTATTCAAACATAAATATAAACCAGACTTGTAGATATAAAGATGAGTACAGCACATTTGTGGAAGTAGGCAATACGGTCATGTATTATTACAGGAACTTAACAGTTAAAGCTCTTACTGTAAATCATCTAGTTTTGGAGACTTTTCTATAGAGGATTTGTGGTTTTTAAAACCACGTAGAGTATCATAGCTATTTGATCCTTTTGCTGAAACAAGCTCCACATACAAAAAACTAAACAAAAAGAAAGTTAACAATGTTAATTTTTATCATTTAAGATTACAGTAAAGGTCGGGAACCTAAATATGTGCCATTTATCTGGAATAAGCTTCATATAATAGGCCCAATTCAAATGTTTTCAGGTTGGTGTAGTATTTTGACCACATTTCCAATGTTAACATCTCATCCCATGACTGTGTTGAGGCCAGCAATGCCATCTTGTGGTATGAAAACAAACATACCAGATATTTATTTACTGCTCTTTATTTTACATAATTATGTTTATTCCTAAGGTAAAATATATCATTGTTACCTCCATTGTCCCAAAGTGCACCAAGTGAAATTAAAATAAGAAAATGTGCTCCGATACAAGAATGTGTATCCACATATACCTAAATGTCTTCTGAAAAATTAATGCAATCTCAGACAATGACAAAAATGCAATTAAAGACCAACAAACTAATACAAAATATTTAGCAATGAAACTCTATACTATTTAATATTGTCAATAGCCCGATCCCCCCCAAAAAAAGAATCAAGAAACTATTTATTTACCAAAACTGATAAAATTAATAGAAATTGTGGCTCTGCACAAACACAGTTAAGCTACATAGTACATTATATTAAATGCTGTTATCATCCCAGAGATTAGGTGCAAAGGGTTGAGGATTGCTGGTACTCCTCAAGTTCTCCTAAGATGGTCACATGGAGGGGATAGCGGGATCTACAAATGTTTACACATTTGGTTAAGATGACGTCACAGCTACTGTAGCAAAGTCACACATTGTCACAACCAAAAGCATCACAGAAAAGACATGCATGTAAAAAGAGCAGCTCAGTAAGTAAAGTGTGACATGTTTCAGACAAGGTCATGCAAGTGTCACACCGACCAGTACTCACATTTGAGGTGGAAATAGCAGAACTCACAGAAAGGCTTCCGGTTTCGCATTCGAACCTGGACTCCTGTCCCTGCTCCTCCAAGATGCCGGCAGCAGTTGACACACTAAAGGGAATGGCAAAAGAAGAGGTAAGTAGTTATTAAAATGGTTTTATTCTAAAATATAGTACCTAGTACCAATACATAGCTGAACAGCATGTTTTCTACCAAAGCAATCCTCGCTACAGTACATTATGGCTAACCATTCTGCAAATATGTGAACTGTTGTGAATACCTGAAGGCAAATTATTGTAGCGTGTTAGCTCCCTCCACCAAAACAAGCAGGAAAAAAAGTGTCAGAAAGATATATTAACCAGGATTATAGGGCTGAATACATCAGGAGTCTAAGTGGAACAAATTAATTGCTTGTTAGCATTCAGTTAGGAATGCAAATGACCTTCAGCTCGAAGCGCCATGTAAAACTTGAGCATGTAATGCAATGGGGTGGCATACATAGAAATCTACATTACCCTTAATGTACAATACTGTATACAAACATTGAAATATTTGGAGCCAGAATCTGTAATATATTTTGACATTACAGACATTTGTAGAAGAGAGATTCCAAATGGGTGTGATGTCCCAAACTGTCTCAAACATCACAAAGGGCCATGAAATGGTGAAATGTATATATATGAACCCGCGAAACTACAGCAACAATAAACACGGACACATGTTGTCTTACCATAGTTTCACTGTTAAGAATACAACAACATTAGAGTAGGACTGCACATTTAATTTAAGATTATATTTTAGAAAGCTTTCAGTCAGTGATTTTAGCAAAGATACACACTAGCACAGTGATGATAATAATCATGGAATTCAGTTTAAGATTAGGTTGGTAATAATGATAATATAACCACAGAATTCTGACGTGTGTCTCGTGGGTGTATACTGCATATGCAGTTGACACCACAGAACAGTATTCCATTAGGAAAATAATCATTTGTCACAATCAAGCAACACACACACACACACACACACACACACACACACACAAAAGGGCTGCCAGGAGAAGATCTGTGCAAGCCTGCGGGACTAATGCATGCAGCATTGTGCAGGAGCCCCAATACAACAGTGTGAAGGACAGGGGTGAAAGGGCGGACCGTAGGCAGAAGGTTAAGAGCACTGTCGAGCTGATTGGAAGGGCCATGCATCTTTCTAGCGTGTTGTGTGCAGCTCTGGTTTAGATAAGAGGTGTGCGCGTACGCCCACCTGCTGGACACACCCCACCTCTCACCTGGAAACAGGCCAGGTGGAAGCAGAGGCCGAGGGCCTCGATGACCATGGCTGCCCCCCTACCCAGGACACGCTCACACACACAGCAAGTCCTCGTGCCGCCTAACAACCTGGGGCGGCACACACACACGTGACCGCGTGGAGAGGAGAAACGTCAACGTGTCGTCAACCCATGCATGGACACATCACACTTCAAGTAGCCACGGCGCACAGCCCGTGCAAATCACGCACCGCACCTGGCATACTGCAGCGAGCCCCCCGCGGAGTAGGAATGGGAGGTGGCGGGGGGGTTGGCGGACCAGGCGGCTTGTTTCAGGGGAAGGGTGGCCCCCACGCTGCAGCGGGTGGAGGGGTTCCTGCCGGGAGCACTGTAGCCGGTGACGGCCGACTGGGGGCGAGAGGAACTGGGCATAGTGGTGGTGGAGGAGCCTGGGTACTGGGGCCAGCTGGTGAGCATGTTGTCCAGAGACTCGTGCCTGAGGAGAAATGTGTGCGTAAGCTAGACCAGGGCGGAGGATTCCTTTCAAGTTAGGTGGGTACATTTTCTATTGGGGGGACAGGGGGAGGGGTCTGGTGGTTCTCTAGAATGCTTGAGCGTTAAACACTCCGTTTTCTGCATTCTGGTGAATTTATATGCACCGATTTGTGCAATAGCTGCATCCATTTCTTGTTAAAATGTCTACATTAATGTAAAGGAGAACACAAACTTCGAATTATGTATGACCTTCAAATATTGATTCTCCTGTAGATCAACCTCTCTCATTTAGCCTAATTATTATTCCTGCTGAGTCAACACATGCATGATTTACTCTTCTGTCCTCAAGTCTTTGGGGGTAGTAGCCTCTTTAAATGTGCATGTGGCTTCTATTCAGATCAATTATAAATGAATACACTGTAATTAATTTATGAACCCCTGGACTTTAATAACTCGACAAGGCAACCTTTCATACAATCCTAGTGGCGATCGGGTGGAGAAGTGTTGAGCACCACGAGTAGAGAGTTTAAATTCGCTGTTTCATAAACTGTTTTTAATTATGAGGTTGCTTTTCCATCCCCAAAACCTATAAAACTTAAAGCTTTAAATGCTAAAAAGAGGCGTATTGGTAAAAATTATATTTGGCATGTTACCTGAATAATGTCAACAGATAATTTTTATTTTAAGATTCAAGGCTTTTGAAAAATCATTCTGGGCTTTTGAAATCAAAAAGTAATGGGGAAATGTTCCCACCATCCCTACCATGCCAGCTTTCACCTCCAAGTCAGGCAGTACGATATGTGCAAGTGACGTGAGCCTTTATAGCCCCCTCCCTTTCAGCCGATGCGATACATAAATTGGTCATCTCAGAGATGAAGCCTCTGGGAAGGCTCACCGGAATTATCTAATACGACTTCAAAGATAATATGAACCAGTTCCCTCCCTCTACCCAAACCCATGTACATGGGTACTAGGTACAGTACTGAGTACAGGACTGCTTTGAACATTTCCCAGGCTGCTTTGTGTCATCAATTTTGTCAAAACTGTCAAACATTTCAAACCCATGTATGACCCGGTCAGAGAACTATTGGCCAATCAGTGTCCAGGTAGGTAGTTCAGTTGGTGCATGCGTTAGCAACATCTGAACAGTCAGCTGAATGTCCATTTATTTATTTAAAGAAGGTATTGGGCAACTGAAATAAAATGCCATGCTACAGACATCACGGCAACACATTGGGAAAAGCCACAGAAAATATGAGGAAGGAGTGCAAGACAAAGGAGGAATTTGTGGCCTCACACATATTAGTCATACTTAGAAATAAACTAAGCAGAGGCGTATGCTAGCTTTATCCCTCGTCAGCATGGAATGAGCAATCAGCTAACGATGACATCACTGCCAACTCAATCATTCATTAGACTGACTTTCAAAACTAATGCATGGACCCCTAGCACTTTTTATAGCCGTTAGCAGGACCTCAGGTTATAAAAGCAGTGAAAGAAGTATGGCGACTGACATCGGAGAAGCTCCGTGTGTTATACAGTCTGAATTCAGTGTTGGTCTGTGATGAGAAAGTATTGTGCATTCTGCATGAGAACAGTTAAACAGTAATAGAGCCCCCCTCGTGACAGACTGGTATTGCAAGTCATCTCCTCAACCAAAATAAGTACGACTTACTGACCTCTTTAGGAGGGGCCCAGTATTGACAGGCTCCTTGTACGAGATGCTCAGGCTGCGCTGACGTATCCAGCTGTTGTCGTTTAAAAGCTGGTTCCTCTTCTTCATCTCCTCCAGAATCTGTTGCCTCTCTTGCTCCGCCCTGGATAAGCTTCGACCTTTCCTCTTCCTCAGATCACCTGGGCCAGTCAGACCACCGGGTTAGCACAAGGGCAGAAGCACAGAGCTACAAGGTGGTCTGAGGAGTTCAACAGACCTTTCGGCTGCTTGGGGACGTCCGTCAGGACTGGGCTGGAAGTAGACTTCATCCTTTTTAAGAGTAGAGTACGCATGTTTAGTCAAGATCATGAAAAACATGCGATCTGCAATTACCAAGTTACATTTACTACCATGCAGCTACTACAACTACAAACACTATGTAGGAGACCTTTGAGGCCATGTTAGATTAAAGATAAAGCCTAAGGAACACTATTTGCAAAGTAACGAAAGCAGCACTAATCCTTCACTGACCTGTCAGCGGGACGTCGGTGTGAAAAGCCAAAGCCTGCAGCCCTGTATTACAGCATTAACAGCAAAAAGGCCAATTATTTGAGGCAGCAATGGTTGGCTAAAGAAGTGAGGAAAGGATCAGCTACAGACATAAAACTGTGTGTGGGGGACGGATGTGTGTGTGTCTGTGTGTGTGTGTGGTGGGGGCGTGGGGTGGAGGTCTGTCTCTAAACCTTATGTGCATTTGTATGCTTTTATGTAATTCAAATAAATGCTTGTAATCCCCCTTCCCCACTGAGAGCAGATGTCACTCTGTATGCTTCACCACATTTTTATCAAATAAACTTTTTTTTAAATAAAAAAACAAAAACTGCTATTAGCCATAAGCAATAGCAAGAGCAAGATCTAAATGATTTGCAGCAGAGGGTTTAATTACCAGTCTGGCTCTGTCAGCTTGTCATTACGCTCCTCTTCCTCAGTCCTTTGTGATTGAGAGGTCACCGCTATAAACGGCGGACTCTGTTCAGCTTCTCTCTTGTCTGTTGTGTCAAAGGTCACTCCATTCACGGAGGGTTGGGCGTTCACAGCGACGCTGGCTATCACCCGGGCGCTCTGCTTTCAATAGGAGAAATACACGGTGCCTGCTTTTATGTTCACGTCAAGACTAGGAAGCAGTTGGTCTAAACGTACAGCAGTTGGTCATGTACCAAATCCAACTGGATTGTAGAGTTTCTCGTAAAACACAATTTTCATGGACTTAATCGTAAGGTCAACAGCAATAAACATTAATAAACAAAGATTACTCCAAAGCGCCAACAGCGTCATAATTGTGACCACACTTAAAGCAGCCTACCTCTGACTCGTCCCCCACTGTGTCCTGTTGGGCCAGCTGCCACTCAGCCTCCAGTCTGTCCTGATCCCGACGGTACTGTTCCTAGGAGGGGAAGGGATGGGTCACCCATGCTGTCTTCTATCCCAGGATAGAGTGTCTTTATTGTGTGAGGTTCACATCAGGCATTTACACGGCTGTATGTACGCCGCCATCTACAGTTTATAATGACTGGCATGCACAATGCGTTTAATTCTGCTGGCCTTTTAGAAAGAATAGAGTTTACGTAGTTGGGAACATCTTCACTTGAATAAGTGTCCACCCACATCTCTAACAGACCAGAACCTCTCGGCAAAGAAATAATGAAATGGGAAAAATATGTTGGATTGTTACTACATCCACTGTGGGCATTTATCCCAAGGGGCCATTGTATGTTAATGTGCGTCAAATTTAAAAGAATGTTTGCCTTCCAATAAACCCACGTTTTTTATTCAAAAACAAAACATTATAAATTATTCCAGTAATGAGGAGCGATCGTCATGTAGTGCTAGTGGCTCACCTGCAGGAGGCGCTCCTGCTCCTCCTGCCACTTCTCCTGTCTCCTGCGCTCCTCCTCGTGGTCCCAAGACCAGTTGCAGGAGGAGGAGTGGAGAGATGGCACCTGGAGCTTGTGGTGCACAAACAGACGGGTGACTAATACACAACACAAACACACAACGTCATCACACGGACGGTCATGTCATCTTGTTACTTACGTCAGATATGGCGGATTCCGAACCCCCTAGGAGAGAAAAGAAAACGGTCAACAGATATGTTATCTTCAGGCAATCAAAAAGGTCTGTCACTGCATGCTGAGGCTTTGTACTAGAGACCAGAACACAAAGCAGAGCACATGCGCAGGGTGTTTATCAGCGGAGCATGACTTTCCAGAGAAAACGGCATTCATGCGCAAATCACAAAACATACACTCCTGCTTTTTTCAGTGGCTGTCTAATGACGCCCCTCAAAAAAAGAAGCAGCCACTTCTGCTGTGTAGAAGTGGCTGCGTTTTAAAGGATAACACACTGTGTGTATACACATTTACCACATAGGTAAACCCATGAGCTGAACACGGCTGTTCCTGTAAAGAGGGTCCACTTTTAGAAAACACAAACCAAGAGTCAACAGCATGTACTTTCACCAAGTGCAGATTTGTGAAAAGGATGATCATGACCAATTGCACTACATAGAATTGATGTGTCTGTAGCATTATACCGTTAAATGGTAGCACTTCCACCTATAAACCAAGAGGTACCTGGTTAACATCTATTTTATTGTGTGTCAGGTTCAACAGAGTGTCAGGAAATGGCAGGGGGTTTCTCCCAGAATGTAAGAGCAAAGAATGATTATGCATCAGCAAAATAGCTTCAACTAAAAAGGTAGGAAGGTCAACAATATGTTGACCTTGCCCCAACTACTGTATTTTCTATATTGTTTGTTTTAGTCCCGTTTGAATGTCAGATTGTTATGGTTGCATATTTGATTTAACAAGTAGCATTCTATTATCCAGCGAGCAAAGCCCAAGCCACCCATTGCTTCACACAGTTTTACCTTCACTTTTAAAAAATTCAGCTCTCCTTTTCTTATTTTTCATGACAATCCTTTCACATTCTACAAAATAGTGAGGAAGGATAAAAATGAAATAAGGAATCCTGTAAAAACATTTGTTTTTTCATTAAGACAATTATGTTTGTGATTATTACCTTTTCGGCTTGCGCACCCATTGTTGTTAGCAAACTCTTCGACGGCTTTGGTTCCAGTGCCCTAGGAGTAAAATTTCCGTTCACGAGAATAAATACACTTCTTGTCACAGCCAACATGAGAGGGCACCAGATAATGTTGCATTTAGGTGAATGCATTAACTCACATCATTTATCCGAGCAGAGTGTGTGACTGTGTATTGTGTAGCAGCGGTACTGTTGCTCAGGGGAACCTGCTGCTCAGATTGACCTATCAGCATGGGCGCTGCAGAGGTCAGGTTAAGTGTCTTCCGGCTTTGGCATTGTTGGGTCGAACAGATGCCACTTGTGCCCCAGTCTGACAACAACGATTAGTACAAATATGAGCTGAAACATGTGGCAAACAAGACAGTTCTGCCGTGGGACACCTGCATTTGAGGCCACAAGTTAATTAATCAGAGATATAGAGTAGCCCTTTACAAGACGGTAGCGAGAGACACGACCTTGGGTTACTGGCCCTGGGTCTTTTACTCACCGTCGCTGCCGTAGCGGCGGAGGTCCATGGAAAGACTTCCAGTTTGGAGTGCTGACGCCATGGTATTCTTCCACTGGTCAGAGCTCATGTGTGCCACTGCGATGCCATTGACAGCCACGATATCGTCGCCCACACGCAGCTGACAAAGCTCAGCTGGACTTCCTGGAGATGGACAGAGATTTATTAGTAAGACGAAGCAATAAACAATTGAAAAGAAAAACATTTGTGGAGGTTAAATCCCCAATTGTTGGTCCACAGACAAAGACTAGTTCAGTGGGCCAGAACAATATGCATGATTCCATTCCCAAAGTACTGTCCTCTTTACATTAAGATTTGCCTACTAATCCATGCATGAATTGTATAGTTCTGCTCGTATATTGTGTGCGGTACAATTTTTAATTAGTCAAAACTAAACTGTTTTAATGTCACAATTCCCCTTTAGGCCAAGAATGAATCACTCTGTTCTTAGGATTTGCATAAATAAACTACATCCCTGTAGTGCTTTACAGGCTGAGAGAAAGAGCGCTTTTCCTAGATAATACTACAATTCCTAAAACCTTAAAAATAAGGTTCTGTCTCTGAAAGGTTTCAGAAGTCTGAACTCCTTTAGCCTAATACTACTGTACACAGCAAAGAAAACAAGGAAAAGGGGTCTTACCGCGCTTTACAACTTTGACTCTTGCACCAGTAGAGTCCCAATGGGTCTGGAAACCAAAGTCTGGTCTGCTGTTGGGTTTGAGGCTCAGACTCACCCTCATGTCACTGTGAAGCACCTGAAGAATTGCGCGCACACACACACACACACACACACACACACATAAAAGGTGACACCATGTGATCCAGTGTCTCATGCTTCCATGTGGAAACTAGAGACTCCTCTGGCATGATCCAGCAGTCGAGCAGCAAACAGTATTGATCCACTTTTTACATGATTTAAGGACACACTATACAAACAAGATAAGACACTTTAAAACCACTGGAGACCTACGAACATGCTCCGTAAAGCCCAGGTTAAATGGTAAAGCCATTTTCTGGTTAGACTGTAAAGGAAAGGGAGCAGGGGGGGTTGTAGGTAGGACTGATAAAAGAAGGATTAAAGACACCTTTATCATTCCCCCGGTGTTCTAACCTTTTCTTCCTGGTTCCCAGATGTAGCCTGGTATGGTGCCCTGATCTGTGAGGTCGCAACTTGTCTGTGGAGAATCGGCCGGGTAGGTTGAACTGATTTATTGTTTTCCCTCTTGGACAGCTGATCGTCGTCGTCCTGGAAGGTAATGAAAACACTGCACTCAGTAGGACAGAAGGAAATCTGCATTTATATTATGGTCACATCAACAATTTGTGCATACCAAATTAACTGGAAAATACATACAACTAGGAGTTTTGTAGACACGCTGAAAAATATGTTTGAGAAACAACTTATATTTCTAGTTCATTGCGTACAACATTTTCCATGCAAACAACCACTATTTAACTTAACCATAGAGTCAAGGGTTTAACAAGGGATTAATATTGCTTTAAAAATAAAACTCAACATTGCTATACTGACCTGATGATAATCTCATATGTGATCTAATAGGACTTCTGCAATAGTATAGTAGTAGCAGCATTTTATACAGTATTGTGTGTATGTATTTTTCTTTTTTGTATTACAATTTGTATTTAAAAAATTGTAATGCTGCCCTATAAGCCCATGTGTGTGTATCATTTGAATGCTACATAAACCCTAAAGAACGACTCCTTCCTTTTCTGTGGTCAACACAAGCAGGCGAGAGTAAAAACGTGGGCGCTTGTACCCAGTCGACACCCATCCCAATGGTGCCACATCATTTACATTATTAATAGGAAAGGAGAGTCCGGACCACAAGGTAACACAAGACCTCTCCCATAGAATAGCGCGCACGCGCACACACACACACGAAAAGCTTACCTCAAAGTCCTTTTGCTTGCCTACAAGGCGATTCATTGACAAGCGTCTTCCTATTTCGCTGTCTTATTAAAGTCCCTACACCTGCATGTGTGCCACTCTCCTGAACACAAACTCTGTGGCGGTGAAAGGCCATTATCCCCAGATGTGTTTCAAGTTTAGGTAGTGTCTAGCCACAAGCACCACAGCAATATTTTGACATTTGACTCATGTTGCTTGCATTAGTTTGTATCGAGGACATGTTTTAAAGCCACATTACATCCCAACGAACATGTGTGGCAAATACACGTACATCTACACGTATGTGAAGAGCACAGCGGCTATGTACAACTGAACTGTGAGCTCACACTGAGTCCGGGTAGCGAGGACACTCTGGCAGGCTTGGCACCAAAGGGCCTGGGCATCACGACGACAGAGAGGCGAGACGAACCCTCTGAGCGGCGATAACCCCGGGGCAGGCTGGCCGAGCCCGACCACGACATGGTTCTGGAGCTATACCTGTAGCACAGTTGAGCAGGACATGGAACCAATAGCAGTCCAGGATTACAATAACCAACAACATCGGGATACCCCACTGACCTGTAGAGGCCTGTAGGCTGGTGGTCTGTTCCCTGCTGCCCAGTCTGTTCCAGAGGCCTGTGCTGGCCCGCCAGGTGAGACTCAACGCCGTGAGCTTTGCGATCCGGGCTGCGGCGTGAATGCGCCCGCTGACTGGAACCACTGGCGGCGCGTGACACGGGCTGGCTCGTGACAGCTGCCGTGGGACCCCCGGCGAGGGGCACTGGCTGGGGCGAGGTCAGGTCTGCGTGGATACTTCCAGTTGTCGCCAGGACAACAGCTGGGCTGGCCTGAGTCTGAGAGCTAAACGGAAGGTCCGCAGAGGAGGTGACAATGTCTGCTCCTTCTGAGGCCAGGCAGGCACACTGGACCTCCTCTCCCTGGAAGTCAGGATCAGAGGCCAGCAGTGATCCAATGGGGAGTGCCTGGGTGGAAAAGGCAGTTGCAATAACACCCATCCATTATTAAAAAGGAACACTGCTCGATTTCTGGAAACTAGCTGGCTGAAACTAGCATTACAAAACGATGCACCCACAGCACACCAGTGAAACGGGGGCACTAGAACACAATCGACGAGGATGACATCTCTCTCAAACACGGGCGGCCTTGTTGAGGAGGACAACGTCTATCCTATTGTACTGTATATTCAATTAATATTCAAATTCTGCTGCTTCAAGGACACATTTCGAAACACTGCATTTCTTCAGATTGCTTTTCTTACACCATGGTCAAATAGTTTCACAACAGAAAAAGTAGAAAAATACATCTCTACGGCAGAGCACAACGCAACAAAGCCGTCCGCTCACCTGGTTCTGGGCCTTGCTACGGAGACCATCTGAAGCGGTGGGGCTGAGAGGAGCTTCGGTGGCGTAGCTACGGGCCAGGTGAGCCCGGGGTCGGAGGCCCGCGTGGGGAGGGTGCGATGTGTACTTGTAGAATGAAGACGGAGCTGGGTTGGAGCGGCTGGGCAGAGGCTGGTCTCTAGGGAAGGGCCATGTGCAGTGGAGGTGCTCATGCATGGCATTATCTTGCATCTGTGCAACCAACTAAATGATCTGTATTCAGACTGACGACACGGCTTATATGGGAAATAACGGTACATCAAATCAAATGTATTTTCTAACCTACAACATGAGTGGCGAGATGGGAACGCTCGTTGTGACAATGGAGGAGAAACCGACTGCAGTGGTTTTGTGAAAAATCGCTGAATGTTATGACCTTTTGTCCCGCTTCTACAGCATAAAGACAAAAGGAGGGAAGGCTACATCGTGGAAGCAAAGTGCCATTCAAATGGCATTAAAAGTTGCCATTTGTTGAATAGAAGATATACACAGTATATTAACCTGCTGTCTGGACTGTTATGTCATTAGCTAAATGTCTACCTGCCTTAATCTTCTTTTAGTCAGCGAGACAGGTTGAATAAACATTTGTTTCCATCGCAATACTCATGCTTTCCCGAATAACGTATTAGACCGCACCGTTAATGTGAAGACATGCAGGTTTAACAGCAGGCAGGACGGCAGAATGAGAGCGGGGTGCCGCATCACAACCTGTGCTAACATTTAGTAGTGTTTTATGCTCTCCCAAACCATTTCATGAAGACCAATTTAGCCACCCTAAGTAGCCTGGCGCACAGGCAGGGGTTTTAGTGCGAGGGGTACGTTATGACTCACATAAATTACACAGCATGAACGAACCTCTTTGGCAGGCCACCCCCGGCTCCACTCTCCCTCGAGCCGGCCTCAGCCCTGTTGGTCATCTGATTGACGACGCGCTCTCGGTCTTGCGTCTTCCTGTGGAGGTCAGTGTGGGTGCTACGGCGGCGACTCTTCCACTTAGTCAAATCCTGACCGTACCGACATTATCAGACAATGTTCTCTTATTATTTCTATCTTTAGTTTAGTTCTGCCTACAATTACAGAAACCACACAAAACAATAATTATTGCTGTCTGAACCGTAATAATGCATCTAGATCATTTACGGGAAATGGGCAGTTTCAGATTTCAACAAATACTGTGCCTGCCGTTAGTGAAGAAAGAATGGATGTGTATACGAGGGGTCTTAACTTACATCCTGCCATTTAACTTCGCTGTCCTTGGCATTGGGAGGGTGGTCGGGTTTCCATTTACCAGCCGTGTCCACGGCTGGACCAGTCTTCCCATCAAGGCTTTTACTCACAGGGTAGACCATTGGAATGTGAGTCAAGGATTTGCTCCTATGGGGTGAGGAGACAGTACAACTTAAACACAGAACAGATCGTTGAGATTTAGACTCGAAATGGGATGCAAGCGCTACCTGATGCACAGAGGTGGAAATACAGGTTCACTACGTTTACACACAACTTGTTTTCACTTGTTCAATACTGTTTTTTTACAGTAGTTACGTTTGAACATGCCATTTCTATCTCTGACCATAAGCTTAACAAAAGCATAGTAAAGTTATTACAATATTAGCAACGCCAACAAAACAGACACTGCTTTAAAATTGCATTGTCATGTATGGCAATGCATGCATAATTTATAAATGAAATATTATACTACAAGACATATCATACTGTACATTACAGATCCATGAAAACAGCTGTTGGCTCTATTGGAGCAGGAGCGCAACACACATGAATAAAGCAACTGAGCGCCTGATAGCAGATGGTAATGTTGGTATATGTAGCTGGAGAGAGAACATTAAATAAAACAGTCATGAAGCCCAGCCAGTGACTATGAGTAACAGGGCAATCCACACTAATGACATTCAATACATCAATACACTAGCGTCATTTAAAGCATGCATAAGAAGCTAGGCTATGTGCATGCTCCCCGCAAAGCAACTTTCGTCCAATCAGAAGCCACCCTGAAGTTCCTCGGTAACAACTCAGACATAGCAGCTCCTCAACGATCAAACAAACATTCTGCTTTGGCAAGGAGGTTAAGCTAGCTGCAAGGAGCGTAATCTGCCCTTACATGTTGCTTGACACTTACCAAATCCATCCAGGATTGACCTGAGGATGTATCTCAGGCCTTTGACATTCTCTACAAAACCAGAGAGACATATCTCAGACAGACACAAGCTACAAAATGAGTTACTGCACTGACTTTGAACTTAACAGTCAGTTCATAATTTAGGAATAAGATAAAAGCAACAATATATATTGTGTAGAGAGCAACTATGTTTATTTCAAAACCAATGCTAGACAATTCAGTAAATAATAATTATACCCTTATCTTTAGTTATTGTCACAAAATGTCTGTTTTTGTAATACAGAAAAACATTGCTGAAAAGGGGACAAATGAGACATGCTACATCATATATTGATCCTCTATGGCAGGGGTATTCAACCCTGGTCCTGGAGGACCCCTGCCCTGCATGTTTTAGATCTCTCCCTGGTCCAACACACCTGA
>JAODTR010019048.1:0-25243 GCA_025399935.1 Amblyopsis rosae
ATTGGTGACAAAGCGCAGCCCTGGCGGAGACCAACCCCCACCTGAAACGAGTCCGACTTACTGCCGAGAATCCGTACGTTAATATTTCTAGTGATATGAAATTATGCTGACATGCACTTATGCTTTAATGACACATGCTGCTCATGATTAGTTGTGTAATTGTATTCATATTTCAGAGGCTCCAGTCTTGCTGTTAGTCTCTACAACCATAATTATGGTGGGGGTGGTCTCTCAAGCCACTTGACCCCCTGTTTAGGTGAACCGTTCAGGGGAAACCTTGGCCTTGTGGCTCAGTTGCTGATTGGTGGAACTCAAAGGTTAAAGCAGTTTGTGGCTCTATTGCGCAAATTGCCAAATCAGGTTGTTTATTCCTTTAACATGTATTTTCTATAACCGTTCAAACAAATTCATCAAATGGCTTTTGGCATGCAAAATATGTGGGCATTCATGTAGACATATGTTGAAAAATCTTGACTAGAGGTAGGTTAACATAGCCTCGGACACATTCAAAATGATTCCGAGGCTTTCCATACTGATTATCACGCCGATTTATTTAATTTAAATGTATTTATTTAATTTTAGTTTTTGAATTTTATTTAAATTATATAATTTTGGCGTGAGAATCAGTCTGGAAAGCCTTGGAATCATTTTGAATGTGTCCGAGTAGCAACTGAACTTTCCAATCAGCGTCGTGTTTATAGCTATACGGGTGTGGGTTATCCATTCAGCGTCGTGTTTATAGCTATACGGGTGTGGTTTAGGTGTGCCGACCATACCGACAGCGAAAACGACCAGATAGTTCATCCAATCAACTGCCAAGTATTTCTTTTAGGGCTGCACGATTAACCATATCGCAATCGAAACCATGATGTGGCGTTGTGCAATTATGTAACCGCAAAAGCCTGCAATTATTTATAATCATCACACACTGCGTGATGAGTAAAGAAGTAAAGTTTACTGTCAGATATTGAGATATAGGTATCCTGTCAATATAGGCCGCACTGCCTTGAGAAGCGCAATGCCAACGCAGCGCAACGCCAACCTAAAGGAAGCAGTAGAGCTCTTTATTTACTTTGCATTGTGTGAAGCCGGTTCATTGCCTGTCTATTTTTGTCTCTATTTTTATCTCCTTAACGGCTCTGTTAAAATTTCCGTGTTTGTGCAGATAGACAACTCCGTGATATCATTATTTTTAAAATTAATGCAAACTGGCATGCAGAGGCTGACTTGATGTAAAAGGAAAAATGCAATGTTTGGTGATATTTTGAGATCAGTGACGTCGCAGAAAGGTAGGCTACTGTATAAAACATGGTTGGACTACCCATCCTGAGAATAGGTAGATTACCCGTCAAGTTCCAACCGCTATGTCCGTGGCAAAAGTAACAAAATATAATAGCCTGGGTTCAATTGGCCATGTTCGCTTTAAACAAAATCCAAAAGGGGCAAAAATTTTGATCCCCACATAATGGGGACATTATGTCTCTGGTAAAGTCATGTTACATTTTTCCTAAATCCCAATTTAGTAGCCTATAGATTAGTTTTATTGGCTGACAGAAAAACTTTAGATTTTGTATTTTGCATAAATGTAAGATATAATTTTTAGGGTTTAATTTAATTGATTTGCTTAATAGCCTACATATTCTGTTTTTTCATTGCTCATTGGCTAAGTGGTTTTGTATGACCTTCTACCACTACTTGACACACTAGGCGCACCATCATAAATTAATTATTTGCTTAAGATATACAGTAGGTACTACTCTAGCCTATATAGTTATAGCCTAGTGAAACCATAATGATCTTTCAAGCTTCATTTTGACTTTGCCATAAGGATCAGTCTGGAGAGGCTTCAAAAAATGGCGTCTGTGACCAACAACGTCGTACTAATAGATACGGGTGTTATTTAGGTGTGACAGCGAAAGCTACTTGAAAACAACAATGACAGACAGATGGTTAATCCAATCAACTTCTAAGTATTGTTTTGAAAGTTAAAACTGTTTTGATGGACGGTTTCCCAGATGGACTTGTGTCTATAAATCCATGTGGCATGTCAGGTTACTATATTGTATATTTACATACAGTATTTAATACTATAGTACAGAAAGCTTTTGTAACAAAGGAAACAGAATTATGAGAGCTGCTTACTATATCGCAAATCGCAATCGCAATATTGGCCAAACTAATCTCAATTATACTTTTGGATCAAATCGTGCACCCCAATTTTTTTTGAAAGTACAGCCATTCACAAACCGTTTTAATGTACGGCTTCCCAGATGGACTCATGACAACGATTCCTCTGGCATGTCAGGTTAAGGCTAACTAACAATATTTGCCTTTTAGATGTCATTACCCAGCTATAGATGGCTGTTCTTGTGGGTTTCTGTTTACCTGACAAATCAGTTTATCTGACAAGTGTTCTTTCTGTTTATATTTGTTGCATGTAATTACATTTATACATTCTATAAGTAAATGTTCTCCAAAAGAATATACTGATTCTTATGACAACATTATAACATGAAATATGTACCAAGTAGGCCAACATGCCAAATATTGTTTAATAACGTTATGATGTTTAAATATGATCACAGCCTTGATTCAAAGCATCAGGTTCAAAGGATTATGTACAGTAGCTTGCAGATTGTATCTTAAGTACTAGAGTCTGATTGGGGTTCTTCGGTTATACAGTATCTCCAGCCCTTTACAGGGCCTCAGTGCTAGAGTGCAGGCCTGCAGTGTGGGACAGAAAAAGGGAAAGATTGAACCCTGGAGGTCCACCTCTGATGGCTGGGAACGGAGACTGAGTGCAGACTGCAGAAGTCTTGTCAGCTATAAGAAAATACAGTTAAAGAGTGCCTGTCTAAGCCATCATCTGTGATGGGTTTTAATGGGGGGAGAAACCTTGATGTGCAACCTACTGAGAAGAGAAACGATCAACACATTTGAAATTAAAACTGCCTTTTAATTAGGCCGAGGATTCATTAAATCTGCTTAGCAAGTAGAAAGGAGAACAATTGCTTACTTTCTTCTGAAGCACCTCCCCACATGCTTGAGGAAACAAACTTGAACAGAATGCAATAGAGGCGTACTTGTGTAGATTTAGCCTCTTAGGCTAACAAAGAGAAATGTTTGGGCTATGTCCTGAATAACGATGGCAACATTTAGAGCAGGACTGCGTTGTGTGATCTGCCGTGGCTTGAAAATGGATTGTGTGAGCCATTAATTATTTAATGTCCATTACAAACACACAGTCATGAAATATTCATGTGTTCTCCTACTATTGTCCTTACTGGGTCCATGTTTTTGAAATCAATAGCACCATCACTGTGCTTTTGTCACAAATTAAATAAATTCTGGAAGGACTGTTTTGCTTTCTTTTGACAACATAGAAGACAATTTTTTTCTAAACTTTTTTTTTTTTAGTTCCATTGTGCTTTCTCCATAAATATGTGGATTAAACATTCTGAGCCATTTTATGTCCTTGAAAAAAAACCTGATTTAAGTTGGTCTGCATTTTCATCAGGTTATATACACTGTGTATACAGTTTGCAACAGTTGTTGCTTTTGTTGCATAACAGACAAAACCACAATAACAAAATGGCCAATTAGAGAGAAACCTTTTAAATGTTTGCAGCAGAGGGAATTTTTAGTTGCACCTAAAATTATCCACCAGGCTTTTGCAACCTTAACAGTGTTTGTATAAAACATGTCAAAAAATTATATGGAGGCATGGTAGATTACTGATTAGGGGGGTGGACTCAGCCTGGTATAACCACACCCAAAATTCACAGCGTGACTATGGTCTGGACATGCTCTATTGGGTATTGTGTGCAGTCATAGCATCCTAATAGACCTGTGCTTCATTTTGAAACTATTTCAGCAGCCTTCAACTGATCAGTGTTAGTATCGCTTCATCTAGCTCTACCACCTCAGCCACTGTTGAAATTACATGTAGCGAACGCTAATGCGATCAGGGTTTCCAGACTATAATCTATGTGGCCAGGCTAGGCCACTAAAAGGCTTGGGGTTTGATCCCCAATTCGCTCAGCCAACATGTAAGCATAATTGAGATGCAAGTCTAACCTCTTCTGTACCCCTCAACACATTTGCATTTGTTGTAACTGTAACTTTAGCTCCAACTGTCTGCCAAATTGCGTGATTTATATGTATGTTATTCCACTTAAATATCTAGACCAATTAAATAAGAATAATGATATGCCTTATTAATAGATCACTTTTCAAATTCACATACAAAGTGCTTTCACAAGGGCAAACATGATAAAAATATACATTATACTAGATACAAAAAATAAAAAACATAATATATAGGGTACCAATAAACCAATGAAATAAGGAGGCTTAACCCACAGTCCATTTAAATCCAGTATAGCACAGTCACTCCTCCATTTAAGAGGTCTTATTGTTTCTGTGGTCTACAGACCTTTGCTGTGGATGTCCCACATGCCTAGTTATAGTCCTCCTGCCACTCCCCTTCTGTCACTGTTGCCATGCGGCTACCGCATCATTGTTGTGTCCTGCCACCAGTCCTGGCATGCGGCTTCCATGTAATTTCTGGAACTATCACCACTCTCTCTGACAAACGCTACTAATGGAAACGGCGGCAACACTGCATAGACTCCGTATTCGAAGGTTTTGGGAAGAATTTTACTGAATCTCAATTTTTAGCACAATTATCAGGTGTATGTAGCTATGTTAATAGGGCTGTAGCAAACCCCAGACAAATATTACTTTTAAATGCCCACTATAATAACCATATTAAAGTTGAATTTAAACTAGATGAGTAACATTGTAATCGTATGAGAAATAAAATGATGCAGAAATAAAACTTTATTTTTTATTTTTAAATCAGCAATTTCTGTTTCTATTGAAATCTTAAGTATGCTATTGTCACAATGGTACAATATTTTGTATTGGCACAAATAACTCTACAAAATGTTTTTATCAAGTTCTCATGAGATAATCCTCTGAAATATTTGGAAAGGCTCCAGCATGTTTTCTGACACAATGCTCAATTACATGCAATAAAACAACATACCGATGGATAATTATTTCCCTTCAATCTGATACTTGTAGTACATTGTTTCTTGTAGTTAAACTGCTTTAAGCTTATAATGCTTAGGCTAAAGGTAAAGTCAGCTATTGCAAACTAAATGTAAGATAATGCACTTTTTGTCACATTCAACAAATATCTCCTTGCATTTTGAAAATTATTATGTGATTAAAAGCATGTACACATCATGAGTTTATCTATTAGGCCTATAGGTTAGTTACATAAGTCATTATGCACAGTAAATGTGCATGCATCATGACCACAGAGTTAGTCAATTTAGCCTACTGATTAGAGCTTGAAATATCCGCCGGGACTTGTCGGGACCATAAAACTATATATAAAGTTTTTAGGTCCAATCCAATAGGTCGGTCTTTATTTCTCACATATTTCACCAGGCACGCGATGAATTTACTAATTGATACAAAAATTTGTAGCGTGATTAATAACCTATGCTACAATATAATATTTAGGCTGCATCTCTGTGCTTTGTGTATCATTACCTATGACAACTAGCATGTTATTTCCTTAACTCCTGGCTCAACAACCTAGCAAACAACCATTCTCTTTCGTTTGTTTTTCTTTTTATCACTATTCAGCAATATACCATTTAGTACCAATTGAGTAAGATGCACTATCTAGACTAAAGCTCTGCGCCATCTGATACGCATAAAGCGCAGCGTATGGACATTGCCTAGGACAGTTCTACAATATCTGTCTGTAATTGGGTTCGGGCTTCAGAAAGCCATACACATGTGGGTTCAGTTGGGGCTCTGACAGAATTCCCTCTGTACAAGTATAGAGGGCATCACCAATCACAGAGCTGCATAAGCGTAGCAACCGAGACAGCGTGTTTCATTTAACCCTTCACCTTCCAACACAAACTTAATAGACAGGTTTGAAGAGACAATTTAGTCAGAAACATTGTATGAAGATTGTTGTTCGTCAAATTAGGAATTGATTACATTAAAATAGATTACTTTATCCAAAATGTATTATACCATTTACTATCTCAAGCCCTCTCTGAGAGCCTAGAGGGCCCTGACGATTCCCCACTTCTACAGTACATGGAAGGTGGGGGGGAAATTATTGAAGTAGATCTGTGCACAGAATTGCACTGCAACCTCGCATCATTGTCTTAAGTTGTATAAAATTAAGACAAGGAGGGGGGGTGGGGAGACAAACAAGTTTAGAACACACCAGTAGTCATATTCCACTGAGAGGAACCCTGTTCCCACCCTCTTTCTGCTCCAAGCACTACTTGGCAGACTCGGACAGCAGGAATGTGAGGATGTGCTCCTCTCTGCTGGCCTGGTCTGGTTATGCTGGGCTATGCTACGCTATGTTGTGCTACGCTACGCTAGGTTTACAGGATTGGGCTGGAATGGCTGATTGTTGTTTCTGAAGAGGACGGAGGAAAGAGGCGCTGCTCCCTGGCGCCTCAACAAGGCATGGCTACCGCTTCCTGTATGAGCCTCTGATGGCTACCAGATGGCGGGTGAAGAGGGAGGAGGGCTCCTCTTTTTGTGCCCCCCCCACTGCACCTTATTGCTTACAGTATGTGCCTATATATTCTTTTCCTATACATTCTCCCCATTTAACTCAAACACCATCTACGCTGTTTGACCAAGGTGTCACAGGGGAGGTGGGAGGATGGTTAAACGATAACACTGAATAATACATTTAGTTAAAGACGTTCCCTTAACAGGCCGCACATTATACACTGTACTCTCATAACGGTTTGACCATTGTGTACGTTTCTAGCTCAAGAATGTATTAATAGACTTAGATGGTGTAGTTGAGGATGCAGACTCTTTCTGTGGATCTCTGCCCACAATCAGGATTGATATGGAGCTCCATGTGACTCTGCTGTGGTTGTTGATATAGAAATAACTGCCAAGATAATGTAAGGTTGGCTTGCTTATTCATTTCTTCATTAGCTGATCCCCAAGGAAACCACAATACACATGTATTGCTGGGGGTGATTGTACATGTACCTATGCAAAAACTATTATCTAACTTAGTGTGATAATCTTGTTTTTTAAATTTAAAATCTAGTTGGACTTGTTTCTAATATAAATGGCTTATCTAGTGACTTAATTTAAAGTAAATCTGCACTAACTTTAAGAAATCTTATCAAGTGAATTTCACTTACTGCACTGGCAGTCAGTTTGCTTGTTTTAAGCATTAGTCAGCTCATAACTAATGTATTTACACTTATATTTGCATTTTTTGCAGTGGATAATTATGTTAGTGCATTTAAAAAATAAAAAGATTTTAAGAGATCACAAATATGAAGGAAAATACACCTGATATAAAGCTATGGGGTGCAATTGCACCCGCAAGTCTTATGATTGAACTCTTCAAACCACTTCCTCTTTGTAGGCTGGTAATATTAATGTGTCACAATAAAACAAATAATTTGTGATATTAATGGTTGTTATAATGTACCGAACAACACTGCTGAGAAGGTTATTTAAGATGATGTGTTGTGCATTTCATGCATTTTCTAAAATAAAAATTTAAATGTTTGAAGGCATTTTTCTGGGAAGGAACCAGTGCAATTGTGACGGTCTCTGAACATGTACATCATCAAACACACCCTTCACCTTCACATACACAAGTATACGTAGCTGACACGTAAGCTTCGTGCTATGTGTGAGCTGACCCCAGTCTGCCCGGCCTTAATATAGCCTGCTGCTCTTTACTGTGTGGGGTGAATGTGCACGTCTCTCCCAGCCTGAGGATTTAAGCGGGAGACTCAGACTGGTGTTCAGCTTGGAGACAAGCTGTGAAATGCCACCAGCACTGTGTCATTTCTCAGGCTGCTGTTACTGTCAGTCTCACATGACAATGGTCCACTACCTGACATGTAACTTGAATTTTCTAAATATGTTATTTTTTTAATTGTATCAGGTTCCACCCACGTCTACAAGTAAGGTCTGTACATTTATGAATAATAGATGCATAGAATAATACTGCAGATGCACCCTCTCTTTGCCATTCAAAGAGATTCCTCTTGCAGCCGCTGTCCATGATTGCATGATGGTGCTTGATATCTTTGGCATGGCCTGAAGCCAGAGGAGGACTAGATCACACACAGACACATTCTCTGATTCAGCAAAGGCCCTTTTTCAAGATGGTTTTGTTCCTGCATATAAGCTGAGGGTCTGGCAGAAGAGCATTTGTGTGGACTTGCTCTCCCCATGACTTTCCTCTTTATGCATATCACTGATGTCTCTTGGACAGTGTTCTACTATCTTGAGGATTATCTGGCAAATATTGCTGGTTCAGCTCTGCTTCCCAGCCATAAACCCATGGCATTTGGATAGTTGCTGAGCAAACTTAATTCTGACTGAACTCAAGGTTAGTAATACAAGTTATTACGCTTTTCTATTTTGGAGTTGGCTTACAGATTTTTCTTTGCACCGAATACCTGCTTTGTTGTACATAGCCAGTATTAGTGTAGATGATTGCCAAGAGCAGCGACTGTTTTAACATTCAAAATTGAGCAGAAATTATTGGTCTGGGAAAATAAATGTAAACTCATGCAAACCAATTGTCTTGTCATTATCATCAGGTGTGTAAGGTGTTTAACCAGAATAAGTAGTTTATTTGGAAATACTCAAGTAAATAGTGTTTTTAACAGTTTGAACACCCAATAAGGCTATTAATCATATTAAGATGTTGTCAAGACTATTGTCAGATGTGTCAAAATGGGACTATCTTTTTATTTTATTGATTTATTTTTTAAAGTAGTGACGACTAATTAAAACTAATTTCCTAGGAAATTAAGGCTAGGAAATGATCTTTGCATGGTTTAATATCAGTTAACTCACCATGTCGGTTTGTTTTTAATTTTCTATAGCCTTGTGTGCATTTGTTATTGCTGTTTTTAATCTACTGGACCAATGGATAATTTGTTCAGGCCTCTATCCACAGAAGCCACAAAGCAGTGTGATCATATGAACTGAGCTTGCCATGCCAATGGAATGTGTTGAATTCTAACCATGCCGCTTTGACAAGTGCATGTGACTGTGCAAGAAGAAAAATATAGTGTTCTGAGAAGGAAAGCCATGTGAGCTGTTTTAAGAGAGCTGAGGTTTAAACACAAATGTGAGGGTGTTTAATCTATCATCATGATGAGTTGGTGTCAAGAGAGCATTGATGGGGAATGGTGATGCCCTTATGTTTTAGTAGATTAAACACCATGAAGTCTGATGAGTCAGTCCTTAGTTCTATTGCTTCTTGTGTATAACAAAGGGTTAGCCATTCATTTACATTTACAGCATTTGGCATATGCTTTTATCCAAAGCGACTTACATGTAGTACATTTGTCATTAGTTGGACAGGTCATACACCAGCAATTGTAAGCAACCTATATATATCAGAATAGTTGCAGCATTTTGTCTTCATGTCTATACCACATAAATATATAATTAAATCATCCAACAACGTTCCTAGTGGCCTGAATAATATGTGTGTATTGGTGCCTAATACTATAGTGCTAAGAGCAGAATATTATTATTTTTAGGGTAAAGTAGTAGGGTAAAGAGAAAAATTAACATTTTAGTAAGAAACTTGAGTTAGCATTGAGTGCTAGGAGGTGGAGAGGTCGCTTGTCGAGGTGAATTGTGAAGAGGTCGCTTGTCGAGGTGAATTGTGAAGAGGTCTCTTGCGGTAGATGGGTAATGTTTCAGCAGTCCTGAATGTTGCTGGCAGCTCATTCCACCATTGTGTTGCCAGGACAGAGAACATTCGAGACTTCGATGACCAAGTCTTAAGACCTCGTAACGATGGCAATGCCATCCGAGGTGGTGGTACAAAGTGCTCTTGTCGGGATCTGGAACCAGACTATTGCTTGGAGGTAGTTTGGGGCAGTTTTCTTTACTGACTTGTAGGCCAGTACCAGTATCATGAACCGGATGCTAGCTGCAATGGTGAGCCAGTGAAGTTCTCGAAAGAGGGGGGTTAAATGGGAGAACTTGGGTTGGTTGAATACCAGGCGGGCTGCGGCTGTCAACTCACAAACTCCTCTCGGACTATGCAAATGGCCAGTAAACTTGGTTTATTAGACGTGTTGACTCTGGGAATGTATTCCAGCTAAAATTACCATTCTTTAAATAAAATAATATCAGTAATTGGTTTGCATGTAATTCATCTTTGGGGAAACATTTATTGTTGATACAATTCTGTGACATGAGTTTTTGCTGTTTACCCCTAAACTGGATAATGCCACGTATCTGTGAATTATAAGGCTTCAAAAAAATAGTGATATGTAAAGTAAGGTATTAAAAACTTAATTAATTCATTATTATTATTGTTGTTATTACTATTGTTAAATATTTTTTAAATAATCTTTGTGTAAAATAGGGTGTAAATATAATGTAGCGCTCACACAAGCTCCATTTCTCTGGGTGGTGCTAAGCTTAATGGTCTTTCCTACTCAATAGGCTAATAGCTATTGATTGATTGACCTGGTAGTTGCCAATGTGAGAGCAGTGTTGTGGTGCCAGAGAAAGGATGAGAAGGTCTCAGATAATAGCTTTCTCAGAAAAACAATAAAAGGTTTATAATGCTGTTTTTGTGCTATTATTGCTTGTGCTATCTTTCCTATCTTGAGAACGGCTAAATACACGAATACATATGGCATTGTGATAACTCTCCATAGTGCATGCTGTTGCTAGCCTGTTGTAGCATGACAGTCATTTCCATCACAGTTACTGGAGGACAACTGCTGTTGTGATTTTTGTATGAGTAAGTGGCCAGAATATACTTTATAGTCGATTAAATAAAGCATTTTCTAAACAGAGTTTCAGGAAATTACACTATTTCACGGTATTATAGAAGGTTTAGGTCTAATGTCAGTCAATATATGTGTATTGATATACATTGTATATCAATACATATATATTGACAAACAATATAACGTAAGTCACGCAGAAATTGTTATTATTGTTTTGTGCATGGTATGAAAGCTGTTGACGGGGGTGCGCTCCCATGCAAATGGTAACACTTGTCATGAGTGAGAACGGAAGTGACATTTAAAAGAAATTGCTGACATTGTTTTAAAGCAGCTTGCGTAACAGTTGACTTTTGAGAAATATATTTGCATCGTTCTTTCCACTGTTGCTGTTGTCATTATTCAGAAAAAGTGAATCACCCTGCGAGTTTCTCACACAGTATGCAAGTTTCACACACGGTACGTTTCACGCACGAGAGCCGCGGCGTGCCTGTACCTTGTGTTCCCTTTCGTCAGAGAGTGGCGTGCTGTGTGACTGTGACCGTCAAGAGCAGAGGTGCGTGTGTGTGTGTGTGTGTGTGTGTATGTGTGTGTAACAGCTTCAGGGGGCCTGGCTGAGAATGGGGGTGTGTCTTCACTCCAGGTTGGCTCAGCAACAGGCCCAGACAGGCTTGGCACCACACCTTGCTTTACAGGACACCAGATTCTAAATGGATCAACTAAAGGTAGATTACTAAATAGCTTGGTTAGTCATTTAATTAATAGGGTTCTAGATGAAGCTACTACTTTTAGTTTGAATGATTTTAGTTAATTGCGATATAGGTGCAGAATGTAGGTTTCACCGGCTTAAGCTTTGTTGAGGGAACAGATTTTTGCAGTTGTGAGTGCATCGTGTGGCTGGCCTGTAAATGACTATCTCTCCAGTCCATTTCCTTATCTTGACACGTGGTTTCAGGCCATTTCCTGGTGGATGGTCTCTCTCCCCCTTTGCCATCAAATGGCTAATTAAATCAGGCGTAAGTCAACCTCTTACTGACCAGCAAATGTGATTTGGCATCATTTTAGACTTTGATTGGGTTAGCCTGCTTCTTCAGCCCACAATATATGGAGAGGGTTAGGGTTCGTGCTCTTCTTCCTCTGTTTTTGCACACAGTGAGAATGGAGAAAATAAAACCTGTTAATATTTTATGAGTAGCAAATGAATTGAAGATCTGTAGCATGTTTTATTATGTATGTAGAGCATGGCAAAAATATTTTGGCCTTCAATGTATTTCTTTTGGCTTCTATTTAACACATGATACTTATTCATACACACACAGATGCTCGCTGGGTCTCACTGTGGTATAAGTAATTATTGTAGACTTCGGTTGAACGGTCCCCAGTAGGAGGCAGTGGGACAGCTAGCTAGTCTGTCGCTCAGCCCACAACCTTCTGTAGTGTGAAACACACTCGGCTACACTTAGCACTGCATACAGTAGCTCTCCTAAAGCAGGCCTTCTATCAAATGTGGAATTTACTAATACGCAAAATGCTTACAGTATTTCTACAGTAATCTCTATTTCTTATTCTTCTAATTATTTTGCTCCCATACTTGGTTATAGTATCTTACAGACTGGCTTGAGATTATAACATGGGATTGGTTCAAATGCTCAATGCATGCTGGGAGTGGAAACGTGGAATGGAGCTCCTTAGCATGATGGCTTCTCCTACTGAGGGGAAGGGTGGTATTTTTTGTCCTAGCCATCTTTTGGCTGGGTCTATCATAGGTGCGCTGTGCTGCGGTGGGCTGGGCACTTGCTGCCAAGGGGAGGTGGTGTTATTTTGAGTCCATTGTGTCTACTTCCTGTCGGTCAGGGGTTATTGGAGCAGGGTGCTGCAGACTCGACGGAGGGAAGACGAGTGGAGGGAAGTCAGCTGGATAGGCAGAAAAGTCAGCAGCTAGTCAGCAGCTAGCTTGCTTTGTTTTTCCCGCTTTGCTGCGGTCATGGTCCGGCTTGGATTCTTCAGAACCAGGTAAAGAAACCTAGAAACCTTGTTGTTTTGGTTGCTTGAAAGCTCACTTAACAAGTGTACTTGGCTCTGAAACATTGAGGCGTCTTTGTATTGCAAGAGCCAACTATAGGAAAGTTGTGTGTATCATCTGTTTTTGGAGATTTGTATTTTTTATTTTATTTTTAGCTGTCACTGCACACAGTAAACATGATTCCTAACATGGAAGACAGGAAGTGGGTGGAAGTTTGCTGTCTCTTATGTAACATTAGCACTTTTGGCGCTAATTGATCTGAGCCCAACATGTCAATCTTTAGAGCCTTAGCTGATATTCCAAAGTGCAAAACACAATAATTGTGTGAGAATAATCTGTCTATCATAACATGTTGCACAATCTGAAACATAATGATGTATCTGTGATTTACAAGTGAATGGGTGAGATGTATTCTACTGTATAGGCTAATGATTGGCTTGATCACAGTGGTTAGTCACATTTTGCCAGGGGGGAACTTAAGATGTTACAGCATTCAAAATTAAGATGTTAGTTTGTTTACTTACTTTTTTAGTGCTTTACATTGTAGGGCACCAATATATTAACCTGACATGCCAGATTAATTGTTGTCACAACTCCATCTGGCAAGCTGTACATTGAAAGAGTTTGCAAAGGGCGGGCACTTTCAAAAAAATACTTGGCAGGTGATTGATTGTATGAACCATATGGTCGTTTTCACTGTCGGCAAACCTAAACCATGCCCATATAGCTATCAATACGACTGATTGTGGAAGTTCAGTTGCTTCTCAAACACATTCAACATGATTCCTAGGCTTTCCAGACTGATTCTCATGGCAGAATTAAAATGAAAGACCATCCTGATCTAGCAAGGGTACCAATATTATCCTAGTTCATTAAAAGTTCCTCTGTATGACTTTCTAACACTAGATGTCGCAGTAAGTGCACCTGCCTCTTAAACAAAAACAAATGCTTTGTGGCCCAAACTAACACACATAGACAGCCGGCCTGGATATGAAAAAGAAAAACAGAGGATCTTGGATTACAACACGCATGGGGTTGAGATTTCATTCTCTGCACATGATGCAATTACTTTACTATACACATAACATTGTTGTTTGCTGCTATATTGTTTTAAAACATCGCATTGAGCACTTTCTAAATATTTTTGTGCACAATTTTTGTGAGGCATCACAAAATTAAGCATAATTAGCAAGAAAAAAGAAGGCTTATTCACCTTTTTGCCTAACGTTAATGGTTACTGTCTTGCTGAGCTGGAGTGTTGTCTACTCATTCATGTATGTGATAGTTGTTCAGTGCAACTTCTCAGAAATGTCTGCAGAAACGAGTATTGTATAAGGCTTGGTTTTATTGCCTTCTGGATTGTAATGCTGCTTTGTGAAACATTTAAGTAAAGTTCCTTCATATTAAGCCACATTTTGTCACGCACAATTTCAGAGGGCACTTTCCTTATGAAGAAATTCGTTAATGTTTACAGCTTTTTGCAAACAAAACTAGGTTGTTATGCAGAACGTCAATTGCTCAGTGCTGCTATATTTTCACAGCAGAGATTATTTCCTGCAAGTCCTGTTGATTTGCTAAGGCTGTGAGATCACTTATGTCATCCCTATGCATATTTCAGGGGAGTCTATTCAGGATTCCCTCTGCGAAGTAGAGGAAGGACATCCCTAGAACCTTCATCTCTCTGCACAGAGGTCTGAATCAAACATAGGCCTTTTGCGACATTGAGCTAAATTATGGATTACTGTTCAGCAGACGGAGTCTAAAGTTAGCCTGTGACAGACTCCCAAACACAACCACAGTGACAAAAGGAGGCAAAACAGGAAATCTTTTATACCAGCGTGTGTGTTGGGAACAGATGACCAGGAAGATAAAAAGCGCTAACAAAGTGGAAACTTCCACCGAGGGATTTTATTTTATTTTTTTTTTTGCCGTGTATGTGTTTTTCTTGCTTGTTTTTTTTTCTTCACAAAGACCCTGTTTCCTGGAAAACATCGCGAGAGGTAGTTGGTTTAGTTTTGATGAAAGGGCTAGCGCTGTATACTTTGTATAGCCTGCTCCATACTGTGTGTATATATAACAACACGGTATCTGTGCTTCCTTCGTCATAGCCGGTGCAAGGCCGTGTTAATGTGTAAGCGTGCTGAAGTTAATGCTTTACCCTGACACCGGAGGTCAAGTCCGACCCCAAGTTGCGGCTGTCTGAAATACTTTATTTTGGCTTAAAGTAAAAGGGGGGAGGACATTGTTGGTTTTTTGTTATTCCAGGTAGTATTGCATCTTGCTGAGTGAGGAAAGTTAACCTATCCACTAAAATAGGCTGTTTAGGTTTGTTTCTCTCCGTCCCCTTCCTCCATCCCCCACGTGCACTGACTCTGCCTGTCTGAACCAATGACACTAAATGACCGCTAAAAGAGAAACCGCTTGGCCACGCCCCTTAAGGTGCAGCGAGGACAACGTCGGAGGCAGTGAATAGAGACAGTATACACAGTGCAGCACCTTCGCCATCAGCACACTACAAGAAATGGCGGATAGTTAGACCTGGAACAGTGTTGTGTGCGTGTGTGTGTGTGTGTGTGTGTGTGTGTGTGTGTCCGAACATCCCTCAATGGCCATAATACATGCTCATCAGCACTCTGGTAAGAACCACTGCTTTGGTATCTAAACTTCACATCACCCGTAATTATACATCTACCAATGTGATAGTATCGTAAAACAATGGTAAGAACTTGGGTTCTTGGTTCAGCATATTCTTAAGCATTGTATTGTTATAATGAAGAAAAGCGATAGCGTAAGAATGTAGTTTTCAGTTTGACTGCGCTTCGTGAGAATGTTGTTCACTGTTTGCAGAGATAGCAGAGCGACCACCAAGGTTTGTGTTTCTTAGCCAGTCACACAGACCATAGGAGCTGGGGTCTGATGGCGCCTGGCGGGGTGTGAATTTCACAGCTGCACATAAAAGCGAAGGAGCCGTGGGATGGTCAACAGAGGGCGGGATGCAGGCAAAGTTGGGGGGGGGGGGTGACTTGTTTTGATTCTAGGTGGACTGTGTGGGGATCAATACAGTAAAAATACACCGACAAAGGCAACCTGTATAGAATCTGCTACTATAAAAATAGAGGCACTCCTGGAAACTGAATAAGTAACTTTAGGTAAGAATGACTTTTAAAATGACTACGAATCATTCTTCCATAAACAGTATAGAAACAAAATAATATAAAAATGTAATAACTGCTCTTATTACTGGTCTTCTATATGCAAAAGTATTATGGCACACTGCCTTAAGACTATACAGCAGATGCCAGACTGGTGGTTTATTTAAGGTTTCAGCTGGGCAAATGGGGCTGCCCTGCATTTGTTATAAAGCACGAGAATGGCTGGTAGCTTTGGCGTGCGCATGCAGTGCATTGCTATGTTTCGTAGGCTCCTGACCTTGAGGTCTAAAGAATCAGTTGAGGTTTAGATGTTTCCTTTACTGATCTGTGTAGGAAGATGGGGTCCCGTTGTGCACAGAGCAATGATGTAGATATCTGAGTGTGGACAAAGACGGGCTCTTGTTTTCTCTTGGATGGGAAAGAGAAAAGGAGAGGTCAGCATTCACGTGGGAGCAGCACTACATGTGGAGATGGATGAACCTCGGAATTGTAAATTGTATGGCTGTTGCTGGGATGAGCACAGATTTCAATAGGAACACTCAATACAGTGCCTTCCTACACGTGTGCGCGCGCACACACACACACACACACTTGTGTATCTGTCTGTGTGGCCCTATCTATTGTTTTTACACTGACCCTTTGTCTCTTTGCAATGTTTCTCTGCTGTCTTTGGCACCATCTCATCTAATGTGCTAACAGAAACAGACATGTTCCTCTAAAGCTGTATTAAGACCATCAACCTCTGGGAACTGTTTTTCCTGGGTTTAGTACTTTTACAACTTGGCACGTATTTACATGAGATTGCTCTAGATGTATTTATTTTTTGCCCATAGAGTGAGACCACATGTAAATGTTAGCAGCATTGGACAACATAACTGTGTTGTGTTGTCATTGCTTTGCTTTAGACCAAAACCGACGTCAAGGTTTGAGTTACAGAAGCAGCGACGGTTGAACAGTAAATACCTCTGCCAATATGCCGAAAGGTGCAGTCTGCAGAGCTCTCATGCATGACTTGGCTTTCTGAGGGCTGCCTGGCAACACCACTTATCCATGTGCTACGACGCTCATTATAGCACAACACACTGAACACACAAAAACAAACACACACACAACATGAAGTTGATAAGCCACTGTGCTGTTAGGGTAATGAAAACTTAACATATATGCAAAGCGTGTGGTAAGTAAACCTCTGAGCAACTCTACAATATGAAGCGATTTTCCCAATCTGGTTTGAAGCAATGGAAGAGCGGACCTCTTCTATTCAGTGTGCCGATGGGAATCGTGGAAGTTAACTCTGCACACTAAAAATATAACGGAAACTAGTCTGAGTAATGTGACATTCACTGAAAGCATTTTTGGAACATCAATAGACTGTTCAACCTTAAAGTTGGAGTTATCCTGGAGAAAGATCGTCGATCAAAACAAACATTATTTCCTTCAATGCGGGCTGCCCCCTCAGAAGCCCCGCCCCCACACTGGACATGGCCAAGACTAGAATAGTGTTCTCTGGTGCAGTTTGCACCACGTCGTTTGTTTTCTTTTTTACAGAGCCTGTGTAAGAACACCAGATTATTCTTTCAGTTCGTGCGCACAAATACTTTGCAGCTAGCGGATCGGGAGCCTGTCGCTGAATTGAGTGAAAAAGTGTATTCACTTGCAGTCACTGGCATCATCTTTTTATTGTGTGTGTGTGTGTGTGTGTGTGTGTAACGGCAATGCATAGTGAAACAGTTGTAAATCACTCTCCATCAGCTGAAGTATGTATGTGGGAGTGCACACACCCACTATAAGTATATCCAAACACATGTTTACACACACACTCTCACTCCATTATATCTGTCCCTCCCCTTCTGATTCAGCAGTGACAGTTAAGAAAGGTCTGGAACTACCTGATTGTATAGAGCAGGAAGTCAGAGTAGGGAGAGGTCACCAACTGCAGACCCCCACACACACTGCTGTGCACGATAAAGGCAGGAGCCAAACAACACACTCGCTGGTTTGCACATCCGATCAAGAACTCCGTTAGATGCTCCAAGTTCTTGTGGAAACCCACCCTACAATGTGCATTTACTCATTTTAACTTAACTGTTTATTATTATTATTATTATTATTATTATTAATGTTGTGGAATGTTTTTACCTGGTTGCTGATTACGATTACGATGTGCAGAATATGTCTATTAGAAGCACTAGTGAAGAGTAGGCAGACTAAGACACTTGACTTTATGTGTAGTGAGAAGTATAGTGTGTGTGGATGCATATGTATGCTAAGGTAGACTCTACCAGCCAGTTACCCTACTGTAAGCATTTGTTTGTTGAATTGGTTTGGTGGTCAGTGTTGGATCTCCTTAGCAGCCTACATTTGGTGGTAGCTTCTGAAATGCTGCGGTACTGATGTTTGAGTGCTCTCTCCATGGCATTTCAGTTGTGATTATCTGGGGAGAAGCCTAATCCATTACTCCACTTACATGTAAAAAAAAAATAAAAAACTAGCCAACCTGTTTCAGGTTACATTTAGTCTCTCACTCGCATGTTGTTTCCCACAATTATCAATTCTTCTGGATGCGTGGGCAACTTTTAAGTGAAATGGCATGTAGACAGCTACCAATATACATACATGCCCTCAATATACTCCTTTTGTCTTCAACATGCACCTTAGTCTCTGCCTGTATGTTTGTGGAGCTGCTCTCGTTGGGACCCGTCGAGGCGCATCCACCCAGAGTCAGCAGCTAACACCTTGGTGGATTCCACTGTTAGTCTGACGTCACTGTGTGCTTCTTATCTTTTTCCTTTGTCGGTTATATAAAGTCATATAATATCCTGTGGGAGAATTGCATCAATCAAGTGTGTATAACACTTCCAAAAACGAGCACAAATGTGCCAATTTTTATGGTAGCCTTGCTCAAGTACACAAAAATCATTTATAAAAACAAATAATGGCTAAAAGCTTCAAGGTGCCCGTGTGCCAGGTTGTTTACAGTTGAAAAGTTTGTAATCTAACAATTTACATATTTGGTGTAACAATTTTCATTTTGGTTGTAAAGTGCTACTATACTTATAAAATGTTAGAGGGAAGTTTGGTTTATACATGGTACACATCTTAAGTACATAACAATTCATCCATCTTTTCACAGGTATAAGTTGGAAGGGTGTAAGTATTTCGCTATGGACCCTGCATGTCTGACGTGTGTATGTTGACCATGGATGGAAGTTTCCCACCAGCAAGCAGTGTGGATGACGTTAATTGAGCTGTTACATTCAGCCAAAGGCCACACTCCCTTAGTTGCATGTTAACCACCCTCCACACAACTCATGTTGGCTCTTTTGAGCTCAATGGTGTAAAAATAGCCATTTAGCAAGAATCCCAGACATGCCCCTGTAACAAAGACCGATTTATACAAGTTGCTGCCATAAGCATAGAGGACCTTTTGTCCCTTCCTTTTTTCCCTCTCTCTAGACTTCGTCACCAAGGACATGAGCGCCAAAACCTCTGACGTTCTCTATCAGAAGCTTTTTTTTAAAGGCGTTGTTCAGGGCAGTCTTAGCGCCCTGATTGCGAAGTTGGAAAAGCATGATTCTTAAAATATTGCGTATTTGTTAATGGGCTGCACGTTTCTTGATGCTTCACCTAGTTTTTGTGTTCTAAATACATTTTTAGTGTCACTTCAGGACATGGCAAACCTTTTGCATGATCTTCTGGTATATATTTTCAATCACAAACTGTTCATCCAGGTTAATTGTTCCACTCATTCTCTTTTTAATTAAAGGTGTATATATATATATATATATATATATATATATATCTCCCTATCGCTATCGCTATCTCTGATTGTATCACATCACCCATAGAAACTCAAATTTCAGCCTTAGCTCACTGCTGATGTGGGCTTCAGCACTCAGAGGTCGAAGGGATATACTTGTGTGCACACACATTTAGAAGAGTGTCCCATGTAATAGTTTTCTTACTAGCTATAAGTAGATGAACAATTGCTAAATAATTTCTGGTGTACAGCAGTTTACAGAGATTATGGAGAACAAAAACAAATGTGGAACTGCTTCAGTAAGCTTTACATATCAGGTCTGTGTCTGTGTCTGTCTGCACACCAGGACGGTGTCTCTTTCCATCTATCCATCCATCTTCATCCGCCTATCCGTAGTCGGGTCACGGGGGCAGCAGCTCCAGCAGGGGACCCCAAACTTCTCTTTCCCGAGCCACATTAGCCAGCTCTGACTGGGGGATCCCGAAGCGTTCCTAGGCCAACGTAGAGATTAATTCTCTCCACATTGTGGACTGCCATTTGCTATTAATTCTGGTGCTTGAGAGAAACCGAAAGGGATTAGTTAGATAATAGCTCTGCTTTGCTCTACCGCAGCCCAGTGGCGTGGCGTGGGGAATACTTTTGAAGAAGCAATGTGAGACCATACAAATAATCTACGTACGTGGGGGTAGGGGGGTAAAATGAGAGAGCGCCCCGGACTTCCACACATTTGACTTTCCTACCGGGCCGACTTCAACTGTACTGTTTAGATAGCTTAATATTCCTGATTGCATACTATGCCTGATTGCTATCGTGTAAATGTTAGTAGGCTGTACTTGCCACAATATAGACATGCTACATGTTGCTAGAACAGTAAGTTCATCCACAAATAAATAATTCATGAATTTAGCCTAACTTTATGGAAACTACGATTAGCAAATTAGCATAATTGATTCAGATTTACAGAGATGATGTGATAGAGCGCCCGGTAGCCTACCATAGACTTCTAGGCCTACAGTGTTATCATGCACCACTGCCCACCACCCATATGAATATGCTCCCTCAAAACATGCCGCTTAATGGACAGTAAATACTATATGATGAATAGTCTAAGTCGTTCACAAACTCAATCTGAAGATATTTAAAATTTCAAGTTTACAATGCCTAATGTAGCACTTGAGCTACTGTAGTTCTAAGTTCTGTTTATGATCTCATGCCAATATTATATAGGCTACAAATGTACGCTTTTGTTAATATGGACATGCTACACATTGTTAGAACATTTAGATTATCCAAAATTCCATCGTTCAGTTAGCCTAGATTAGAAAACTACGAGCAGCAAACTAACAATTGATTCAGATGTACAGACATGGTTGTCTTATGTGCAAAACTACCTTTGAAGCAACCATAATGTCTGAATATGTGTCCAAGGCAAGCACCGCAGGATGCTTGCTTCCTCTGGATAGTCTCATCACAGTTTGAAACGCGACCTGACGCCTGAAAATGTACATAATAAATTAACAAATGTGTAGCGCATTCTCATCGTAATCATGGTGATCTCTGATTATTAATGTTATCGTTCATCCCGGGGCACGAAGTGTGCACAGAGAAGGAAACTGCTGCTTTGCTATCATCTGGGCCGCTCTTCACACACTATATGACAAAGCTTTTACAATTGAAAAATATATGCGCGATCTACACATCTTAAATTGTCAAGGAATAGTGCAGAAAAGTTGGCTGAGGAACGCACAGGTTTCCACACTCACACTGCTGTCAAATAATACAAGTACGAAAATGTATTTCGGGTCAGATTTAACTTAATAATTTAGACTTGCCAACGGTTTCAACATTTTATATTTGCTTCTTCATATATATTAAGCTACATATAATAAAGTATTAATTAAATATTGGGTCCAGTTGGTAAATAGAGAATTATAGCATTTTTTTCAGACCCGACCCAGATCCGAGTCAAACGCACAAAATTGGACCTGACCCGATCGGGTCTCGAAATTTTGGATCTCGGAGGACCCGTGAAGACCTCTACCACCCAGCGCTATGGCAGGTTTTCTTAAACTACATCCAAATAACTTAGTGGGGATCTTTGTTTTTTTTTAAAGACCCGGTTTCTCATTGAGACCGGCGCTTATTTGTCAAAACACGTAGCTGCCCCTGGCAAGACCTGCATCTATTTGGGACCTGCGTTATTTGCAGTTTTGCGGTAATACCAGCAGTACAAGAAGTTTAGTGCCGTAGATTTGCTGGTAGTAGTTACTCAACCAAGCATGGACAAATGTGTTTCATGTCGCCCTGTACTTTTTACTTTATCTTCAGAAGATAAGGCACATGCTAAATCCTGCTGCTGTTAAACTCTATTATTAGTTGAAATAGCAGATTTTTTTGAATGTGGATTTTTCTTATGAGAGGATACCAAAAATTACAGGTATCAGTGTATTAAAATTGGCTTTTATTTCCGTTGCATCTATAATGCAATATGTCCGTAGCAATGCTCATAAACCATGGTTGAAGCATTACTATTTTCCTACCTCCATGCACTCGCAGTTCCCCAAACAGTAGTTGGTCATGGTTACTGCTGGGCTTAATTTCCTGCCTATGCAAGGCACTGTGTCTAAGGTCCATTGCTGGAAGGGTTGCTGTAAATAAAAGGTAATCTATTCCTTTTGCAGCCATAAGATGTGGCTTGAAGATGATTTTGGTAGATTATAGGATAGTGCAACATAATGTTCTCTTATCTCGCATACCTTGACTGTCCTTCCCATCTTTTGTCTGCTCAGGCTCCCCCGTCCCCTCCCCCACCCCCCCATTTTGTTTTAGTTGCTCTTTGTTGTTTTCTGATTAACTAACAGAGAGGCTGTTTCTTGCGTGGATGACTCAGTGCAGCTGGGGTGCAGGTCACATAACCCACAGCCTTCTCTCGCAGGCCAGATGGCCTGGCAAGTTCAATGTTGAAAAGTGCTAAATAGTGCAGCTAGAGTCAGTGTGCTAGGCTAACATTAGCGTATGCCGACTGAACTTATAGGAGATGAACTAATGCTTACAACACAGTGATGTACGCATGTTGACACAATTAGTAATTGTGTCAACATGCAATTGACAAGTCATTGTAGGGTATCTATTTAATTATTAGTCATACTTCACTTGAATATTGACATAGTCCTTATTGTTAGGTTGTTACAGTTACACGTTTTTATTATCTTTCACTGTCATTTGTGGGCTTGTGGGCTGTCTGATCTAACTTGTTAAAGGTGTCTTAAATGGATTTTTATAGATTATATTGTACCATACCTGTTAGATGTTATCGCTCGCTATGATCTCTGCCTCTCTTCTACATGCTCGGCCTGTGCTAGGAGGGGTGATAGTCGTATAACAGGTGTGTCTCTGGCCCAATACACCTGTCCCAACTTGTCAAACTAAGCACACATGCCCATACAATCAGTCACATGCACGCATACTAAATAAACACTGGTCTTTAAAAGGAGGCAAACAGCATGTGGAACACAACCCATAGCTGTAATATAATGTGGAACATATAAGCGGATAAGCACAAAGCCTGAAATGGTCTACCTCATGTTGTCGCACTGACATTGTAGCCATCGTTTGAAAAATACAGTAGGTTACGATGCATTACTTGAAATATTGTAACTTATTTGCAGCGTTGAACACTGGCATCCCATTATAGCTTTTACTTCTTGTTTTGAAGGGATAGTTCAGAAGCCTATGCAGAAGGAATCAGGAAAACTGTGGTCTTGTCTCATTTATAAAGCCATTAGATATGGTGGATCAGTTGAAATATGCAGTATAACTACCCATGATGGCAGTCCATTCACATTAGCAATTAGTGCACTTAAAGGCTTTTTAGGATGCATTAAGCTATCTGTGGCAAGAAGTACAATTAGCCATTTAAGTGCATGATATTGCAATAAATGTGGACATGGGGCTAGAGAGTGTAGTCTGGATTATGCAGTAATCATCTTCAGAAGTAGAGGATCAAACTATGGAAACCTCTTTGTAAAAGACCCTGAGTTTCAACTTACTAAAACAGCATGCTGTCCTGTACCATTTGGAAGTATTTATTGCCACAGTAACCTCAAAAACAATGCAGTTAAAAATAATAAAAGTTGTTCTATCAAGTCGTTCACACTACAATAAGAAAACACCTAGTTAGCAATTTTCAAGAATGAGCAAGCCATTTGTACTGATAAGTTATACATTAGTTTAAATTCAAGACTTTTCAATTAAAGTCAAACTGCCTCTCAGGGATTCTTGTTTGTCATTCTGCTATGCTGTTGGGTCAGGAGGCCACTGATGGCAGCGTGACTCCACTCAGATGGCATCTACAACCCCTCCCTTCCCATACTCCCCACCCCTCTCACTCTCGTCCACAAAGTCAGACCCTCAATGCCCTCTCTGTCTGGCCCCCAGGCTGTAGTTCCTGGGTTGGAGATAGGGGGGGGGGGGGGGCTGGCAAGGACAGCTGCTATGCCAGCGGAGCCCTCCCCATTCCAGACCCATAGCGTTCTATTCTGTCCCATTCCCCAAGCCTGGGACGGGGCAGCACATATGCACATACACACACTTGGCTTGGCTTCCACAGGATAATAACACGGACTTTGAGATGGCTGGATCGGTTTGATTTTCAACGGGTCCAGCTCTGCACCTTTCCGCCATTTGTTTGGGTGCAGTATACAAGTGCACTGTACATTTACTGAGACCCTTGAACATTTGCTTTTGATAAGTCTGGACTAATCGGGACTCGATGCACAACACTGCCTGCAATGGATTATGTAGGACTAAGAAACCGTTAAATCTTCGTCCCCTGTAGCCGCTACTAGGAGTCTCAGCAGGAGGTATGTTTCTGTGAACAGCTATTCTCAGCTGCTCCCCTACGGTCATCTGAGTGCTATGCTACACTGACAATAGAAAGTATGCGACTGTACTGAGCTACGAGGAACACTGCCTGCCCAATGATCAGGCAGGTGGTTTGAGTATTTCCCGTCAGCAGTTCACACTGCAGTTGACTTTTGCAGTATTTCTGTTGAAAACAGGGCCTGGCTTGCCTCTGCCTTGAGTGTCTGAAGCTGTTTCCCAGCAGTTGGCCTTTTCACCCGGGGCGGGGCTGCCCATGTAGTAACCTAATCCCTCTGTCCCCCTGATCCCCGTGGGTAACCTGACCCTAGAGTGCTTTGTCATGTGCCAGAGAGAGAGGTGCCTTCTCCACACCCACCTCTTTGTCTGACCGCAACACAGCACAGCCACAACAGCCTGCTAATGTCCTCTGATTAGGTTAACAGCACACTGGGCGTAACTAGATTCAGATGGGACTTTGTTTTGGCAAGGGGTGGTGGTGTTTTTCTTATTTATTTATTTATTTATTTATTTTACATTTGCTCACATCATGTTTTTAGAATCCATCCATCCATCTTCATCCGGAGTCGGGTCGCGGGGGCAGCAGCTTCAGCAAGGGACCCCAAACTTCCCTTTCCCGAGC
>JAODTR010019055.1:0-25232 GCA_025399935.1 Amblyopsis rosae
AATATCTGGGTTGGAGTCCTTGTGGGTTAGAGTCCCACCAAACACCTGGGTTGGAGTCCCGGTGGGTTAGAGTCCCAGCAAACGCCTGGGTTGGAGTCCCGGTGGGTTAGAATCTCACCATAAGCAGTATTTGGGTTGAAATATTTGGGTTGGAGTCCTGGTGGGTTAGAGTCCCACCAAACTCCATTACAATAATGTTTTTTTTATTTTTCACCTAGTTTTTCATTGTTTCATATTTCTTGTTGTTTAATTGCATTTGTTCCCTTCATCCTTTGTTCAAATGTTTTTAACTGTAAAGCAGGTTGAGTTGCACATTGTGTATGAAAGGTGCTATACAAATAAAGTTTATTTTTATTATTATTATTATTATTATTATTATTATCAGTAAGCCACCTCTTGGCATTTGGCACATGTTGAAAAAAATCCACATGTTGGCATTTGTGATGTAAATACAATATTTGGTTGTTCTCTGAGCATTGTAACCTCCTATTGACTTAAACAGTGTATTGTACTTACTCAAACAAGCACCTCTATGAAACTGAGGTATCTGCCAGCACCTGTAGTAGGTCAAGTCCAAACATATTTAATTTAAGATAAATACATAATAATGAAATGCTTTAATGATATTGTCTGCCACCAGAAAAAGATAGATGTCCCACTAAGCACCATGTCAGTCTATAACAAATGTGTCTCTCACACACGCACGAACACACACATGCACACATGCACAAATGATCACATAATTATCTTAATACTCCACTATATCGTTACATAGAATATAGCTGTTCTCTGCTGTTCAAAATGTCATATACTGTAGAGAACCTTAAAATGAAACATTACATCAATGACCTGTTACTTCATGGAATTGCATTATGTCAGATTATTCATAAAGACTATGGCATTTCTCTCCCACAGAGACACATAATATCACCATGGAAGGTATGGAAGTGCAGATGACCTCGTTTGAAGCAACAAGGAAAATGTCCACATACCTGTTAGCCTTTATTGTCAGCGACTATGCCTTCATTAAAAAAACTGTTGATGATGTTTTGGTAAATACTGTTTACTGCTTACTATTTCAAATGTTTCTAGCTCATTCTGACACACTGCATGTGTTCAAATTAACGCCTTAGGAATATAGTCAACCATTAATCATCATACAAATCATTCATAATTTCCTCTCGTGTTATTGTGTTTACATGCTTATAAGTGTGTGTTTGTGTGCGTGCGTTTAGATTCGTATTTTTGCTCGGAGGAAGGCTATTGAAGCAGGGCAGGGACAGTATGCCTTGGAAAAGACTGGACCCATTCTCAAGTTCTTAGAGTCATATTATAATGCAACTTATCCCTTGCCCAAGTCAGGTAGGTCAAGCACGCACTGTAACACGTGTAAACCTATCAACTAACCAACATACATACAAACAATGTCGTTTATGATATGATATGACCCGTCCCTAACCCGAAGATATGATAACCTAAACAGGTTACTTGTAATAATTATTGTTAATAATAATAATAATAATAATAATGTTATACAGTATATTGATATCCCAACAATTTAAATCTAATTAATGAATAATATTCCAAACCAAAATATTTGATACAAACATGTATATGTATTATCTTGCATTAAGTAGCCTAATTTATGCGTGAGATGGAGTTTCAATTCTCAGTAGTGAATGAGCTATATTACTCACATAGAATGGGCCCCCCAAAGTGTGAAGAACCATCAATTCTGTTTCCATTGAAAAACTGCTTAATGTACCTTTAAAAGAAACAAACATTCTAGATTCCATCTTATTTATTTTCTTTAATTCTTAAATATCTCCCTAAAAGACAGAGGTGCATTCATAGAATAAAGCATGTGTTTTTTAGAAACATTTGGTTGGATTCAATACACGACCATACAAATTATGTTTTTTTTCCTTCTGTATATCTTTATGACCTTATGGTAGATCTCACATGTTGCTTTCATCTTTATTGGCCTTTATTACAGGGCTCTAGGAACATTATGTTGTGATCGCTAATCACACCAATCACCACTGTCCGCTGGAGGCGGGTGACTCGTAATTGTTATACAATGTACTTTTTGTCAGTCTCTAAAAGCATCATCTTGTATATTATAGTATCTAGCATCTAATATGACATCTCACTAATAAAACCTTGGTGAATCATTACTTCTGCCAAGGTCATTGAGTTTCCACATAGGGTTTGGTTGTCTCTTAACAGCACAATCAGTTATGCATGACATTTCTTTTATAAAGTTTGTCAAGAACAATGATTAAGGGTCAAGGACATTTTTTGACCGCTTTCAGAAGAACAATGGCAGTATGTTAGTCATGGGTTAAATATTTAATTCTATTATTATTTGCTGGTGACCTGGCTGATTGGTTGGTTTGTTGCACTTGCACAACCTTAGATTAATGGAGGTATGCAACACTGTGTTTGCTTGGTAATGTTCGGTTAACAAAAAAAAAGTAATGATGATTGAATCCTCTTGAAAACTGTACAGATCAGATTGCTCTGCCAGACTTTAACGCTGGAGCGATGGAAAACTGGGGGCTGATCACGTACAGAGAGACAGCTCTGCTCTACGACCCGCAGTTTTCATCTAACGTCAACAAAGAGAGGATTGCTTCCGTCATTTCTCACGAACTGGCCCACATGGTTTGTTTTAAAATGTATATCTACTATTACTGTATTACCGTAGCTGCAAATACACTGACTTGACTTCTAAGCGAAATCCATGAGAGGTACTTAGTAAAAAATTTCACTACCTCCCTCCCACTGGCAGTGCTGCATCTTCGCCATTAGATGGCAGTATACACTTGACAAATGCTCTTTTCAAGCTGTTGGCACTTGTTGTTATTGTACGTTTTCTTCTTCTTCTTCTTATTATTCTGTCATTGAAGTCAATGGAAACCCCGAGAATCATGTGGTAAAAAGTTCAGAATTTTGGTACATATGCAGCCTAGGGTCTCAACATCTCTGTATTTTTCCCCTATAGTGGTTTGGTAACCTAGTGACTCTGAAATGGTGGAACGACTTGTGGTTGAACGAAGGATTTGCCTCCTATGTGGAGTATCTGGGAGCAGACAACGCTGAATCTGATTGGAACGTGGTACGCACACATTAAGTTATAACCTGATTAATTTGGGCGTAAAAAGGATGAACAGACATATAATGTACGTAGCCTATATAGACTATATTTCCGCTGTACTGACTACTGAGGTAACTGTAGCATCATGCCATTCATTACCTGTCAAAATGGTCTCCTCCCATGTGTGCGTTTGTTTCTCACACCAGAAAGACCTGATAGTGCTCCACGACGTCCACAAAGTGTTTGCGGTGGACGCGCTGGTGTCATCTCACCCACTCTCCTCCAATGAGGAGGACATCCAGAAGCCGGCACAGATCAGCGAGCTGTTTGATTCTATCTCATACAGCAAGGTAGTGCATTATTAGCCTGTTGTTGCTCTCCACTCTAAACAGAGGCAGGTCAGAGTTGTTCATGTCATTGTGCTCTCCGGTGATGTTACAGTAATTACACATATTTTTGTTTTAATTCATCCTGCAGGGTAGCAAACATGCAAGCGTTAATGCCACAATAGTTAGCCCCGACAGTTGTGAGAGAGATGTAATGTAAGAGATAATAAATATATCAACATATATATGAATGCTACAGTACACTGTACATTTTATATTATGATACATTAATCATTTATGAGTCAATTTAGATTCTGTATGGAGCATTAATGATTAATGCTTCAAAGTCAATATTTCAACATGAAACTGAAGTTTATAATGTTAAAATATGACTCTCTTCCATCGTGTGCACTCTCTCCTGTTAAATAAAGGGAGCGTCAGTCCTCAGAATGCTGTCTGACTTCTTGAGCGAAGACGTCTTCAAAATGGGACTCAGCGTAAGCAGTGTTTCACTCAGATAAGAACAAATGTCATCCATCAGCTACAACAATGTAAAGGACAGGGTCCCTTTAAAAAAAAAAGTGTCTCTTTCTTACAGACGTATCTGAACACATTTGCCTTCGGGAACACTATCTACTCGGACTTGTGGGACCATCTGCAAGCTGTAAGGTTTTTTTTTTTTATATATAACGTTAGACATCCGATTGTAGTTTCGCATTCAGCGCATGAGTAGGATGTTAGCAAAATAAAACGTAGGTTTTACAGTAAAAGAAAAGCAAAGAATAATGTATTTTTACGCTGTTTGACTGGAGGAGATATATTAAACCTTTTTAGAGTTTACGGTCTTTTACGGTCACTATTTGACAGTTTTTCATTGTGAAATTCACAGACATTTTTAACAGTGTAGTGTTTCCGATAAAAGTTGACGTCTTCCCTCCGCGTTCACGTGTGTCATCTAGGCGGCTGAGAAGAATGGTGTGTCACAGAGTTTACCCAACACGGTCCACGAGATCATGAACCGCTGGGTGCTGCAGATGGGCTTTCCTGTGGTTACCATAGATACCAGCGAGGGCCAGGTGACCCAGGCGCACTTCCTGCTCGACTCCGAGGCCAACGTTACTGTACACTCTCCTTACAAGTGAGCTTCTGCTTTGTTTAAAATGTCCTTCCCGCCTTCATTTACCCCTTTCGCTCCAGTAACATGTCTACCAACCATTCAGTACATGTCGACTGAGTAATATATTTTACAACTAAATGTATTCAATGTATTCAACACTTTTGAGACTGGTGGATTGCGTTATGTTGATGCCCCCCCCCCCCAATGGTATGCTTTTTTTCTGCAGTTATCAGTGGATTGTTCCCATGAAGTGGTTGAAGACTGGAGTGACGCAGCCACAAATATGGCTAAACGAAACATCTGGTACAATATTTAAAGGAATATCATTATAAATGTACAGTACTGGGGACAATAAAATAGCACAGGAAACATTACTAGTAATCAGAGAATGATAAATAACAAAACAATTGTTATTGTTTAGTGCTGCTACTAACTGTTGCAAGAATAATGAACACATAGTTTGTTGTGCTTAATTCTTTTAACTCCATTTCAGCAGCTCGAAATACCAACTCTTGTTAATTATTGCTTTCTGCATTTGTGTCTTTGTTGACTTTTCAGAGGCCTTTGAAACCATGAAAACATCGGGAAGTGACTGGGTCCTAGCCAACCACAATGTTGTGGGGTACTACAGAGTTAACTATGACTTGGGCAACTGGGAAAAGCTCCTTGGCATACTGAATGACAACCATAAGGTGCAGTGATAATTCAAGAGACAGCTTCAAATTGACTGGGCTGCACATTCTTCGTTTGCTCACGGTTTCCTTCATTGTCTGAATATTGTTGTCTTTGACGTCCGCAGAACATTCCCGTAATCAACAGGGCGCAGTTGGTGGATGACGCGTTCAACCTAGCAAGGTACGTTTTTGCGAGAGTTTGATGCCATGTGAACTACCCCAGGATCCTCCCAAGTAGACCACAACATATGTATTGTTCTCTATGGGTGGGGAAGGGGTGGGGAAGGGGTGGGGGGGGGCGTAACATGACCCAATATTAACTTGGTGAATATGGTCTGGCCACGCTCCATTGAGAAGTGTTAACAGTCGTTGCCCACTACTGGGCGTAGACCTCTTAATTTAGAAACTATTTGACAGTGTTTAACCCAACGGCGTTGCTACATCTGGGTCTATCACCCTTACGTATACAGTGTTGCCAACTTAGCGACTTTGTCGCTAGATTTAGCGACTTTTCAGACCCTCTTAGCAACTTTATTTCTAAAAAGAGACTTATTCAGACCAGGGAAAATGCGAGAAATATTGAATTCTGTAATGTATTCTCATATGCTGCTTAGAGTAATCACAGTCCAGCAGCGGCGGATTCTCTCCCTCTCTTCTTGTGCCGTGTTCAGACAGTCAGTAACTTGCGCTTGTGTGTGTGGTGGGGCCGGCAGAAGGATTCAAATGAAAACGCAATGACGCCATCAATATGCAAATGAGAGTATGATGTCATCTGGCGACTTCTAGCGACTTTTGGAGCTAGTGCTAGCTACTTTCACTGGAAACGAGTTGGCAACAGTGTACGTATAGTTCTATGCTATCACCATTTAGAAACACCCTAGACTTCAACATCATCTCACCAACCCACCCGGATTGGACCGTCAGCAGGTTTGCTGTGAAAACACTAATGCAAATTATAATCCCAGCAAAAATAATTGATTTGAGAGCAGCAGTAGGGCGGGGCCGGGCTAGAAGGGGGACTGGGAAGTGATAACTAGCAGCAGTAAATAGTTATTTATTTGCAGACTATTTTTATCTGCGTCGCATTTGAGCGGGTGAAATGAAGACAGGAGCACTGTCACAGCGAGGCTCATTCCTTTTTCCACTGTGGTGTTCCGACAGAGCAAAGATCATCCCTACAGTACTGGCCTTGAACACGACCAAATACCTGAGCAAGGAGGTGGAGTATATGCCGTGGGAATCGGCCCTCGACAACCTGGACTTCTTCACCCTGATGTTTGACCGCACGGAGGTTTATGGATATATGCAGGTTTGTGCTTAGCCTGGGGCTTGAGGCTTCAGTCATAGTCTGGAACCTCTCAATGCAAAAGCTTTTGTCATCCGATTAGTACAACCAACCAATGGCTATCTTACGTTTTCATAAAGATGACGACATCGGCGATGTGTGATGCTCAGAATGGCAAAAAAGCAACATGGCACAACAGGGCGAAAAAGGTTAAAAGAAAAAGGGTTTTATTGAAAAGTAAATAAGGTTGTAGCTTACATAGGCGTGGTAGCGACGCGGACGAACACGTTCGAATTCAATAACCGCCGAAGACAGAGACGCAAGTGTTTATATCTACATAGTTCTATGGTTTATATACATGAAGACAAGGCAGACCGTTAGACCACGTCAACGACAACAGGCGCAACACACGAGACAGGGTTATCCAGACACAGGTGGAACTAACGAGACTGGAGCTAACAAGGCGGGGAGTGAGAGGAACAGGCCTGAGACACAAGGCGACCGCTGAGCATGACGAGACTAGACCAGGGCGGGGATCACGAGACATTACATTAGCCGTGCGTTTCGGGTTTCCACCAGCGCTCTATCTGATTTTAAACATTCTGATTGGGTGAGATAAAAGGTAGATAGTCCTATCGTAGGTAAGGAAGTGTGATTGAAATATGTTACGGGGTTGGGAGGGACGTAACTGATGTAATCAGGTACATGTAACTGATTACAAAAAAACTGTAACTGTAATCCATTACTCTTATTAACCTTTCTTTTATTAACATAAATAATTAAAATAATGGCATTTTGGATCCCCTGAGCAACATAAACGGTAACAAACATAGGAAGATTTGGCGCACCGCTGTAAATTGCTTTGGATGGCATTTCAAAGAACAATGCTTGCATAAAGTAATCTAAACGTAATGGTAAGTAATCAGGTTACGTTACTAAATTTAGGCAATCACTTCATATCAAGCATTACTGATTATAATTTTAGTCTGGTAACTAGCAACTGTAATGGATTTTTGAATTGAAAGGTTCAATCCAGACTGATTCTTGCGACAAAGTGAATTTGGAGCTTGCGAGGTGAGGATGGTCTTGAGGCTGGGTTTTGTGCCACTGTGAAAGCCAACAAATAAAACACCACACCAAATAATGGTGCTCTGACACTGGCAGACAATCAGGCCAGTCAGAGGCAGGCACCATGGTGGTTTTGCACATTGTAAGATCTACTTAATATTCTTGTAAAAGAAAGGCAAAACCTTTGTGGTACTCCACATATGAAACGTGCATTCTGCTATTGATGATTTCAACCGTCTTCATTTGTCTTGTGGCCGGAGTTTAAATTAGAACTAAAAAAGTAAAAGATATCATACTGGTATCCATGGTTCCCAGACTCGCTGGTCAACAGCGCTAAAATGCTTCCCGTATGGCGTGCACGATTCTTGACCACGTATCACAATACGTATTCACCTACAAAGATGTTTGTCCTGTTCTGGGGAACAAATAAACCTGACATAAGTGTGTAAGATACAGCATATAGTGTGTGAATGCTTCATTGTGATACATTCATTGCTCCTATAGGCTTACCTAAGGAAACAGGTTGGCCCACTCTTTGAACACTACAAGAACCTCACCAAAAACTGGACCGAAAGACCTACCAGCCACATGGACCAGTGAGTAGAGAAAACACTTCATTAATTTGTGAACAATTACATTAAAAGGTGAAATTAGCTTTAATGCCCCAAGAAAGTAAATTTCTTAGAGTTAACAAGTACTTCTAGCGGCATTGATGCAGCAGTGCGAAAACATAGGTGATTCTGTACCCAGAGCCATTGAAAGAACAGAGTTGCATCAACAGTCACATGGTTCATGGAGAAACAAAACCTATTGCAAAATAGTTCTGGGAAGTGCTTGGTGGGCAATTTGAATATAAAAATATATATACAGACATATAACTAAATTTTTTTGGTAATTATTAGTCAATAAATGCAGAGATTTACATTTAAAATAGAACTTTTAGTATTTAGGCTATCTTCCGGGACCTATTTTGAGGCTCCGTTGCTGTGAAAAAACAGTCCAGTGGAGTGAACAGAGTTGACACGACTCTCTCTTTACATGACTCTGGTCTGTACATAATGAAGACTGCTGACTCTACATCTGAAGTCACTGTACATGTTTAAAATATCAAATATATTGTTTTAAACACATTCCAGATACAATGAGGTGAATGCCATCAAGACTGCCTGTAGCTCAGGAATAAAAGAATGTGAGACTCTTACCACCACCTGGTTCAACCAATGGATGGCTAATCTTACAGTAAACCCGTGAGTATGTTTCTATAACTATACAGTGTACAGTAATCATATGTACACAGAGTAATCAATAACCCGAGACAACAGAGGGCAATGGCAATTTTTAGAAACCAGCTATGGCAATATGTCAACATGATTCCCAAATTTGTGTTTCTTGTAACTTTGGCAGCACGCACGCACACATGCACGCATGCACACATGCACAGACATACACACTGAGCACACATTACATCACTTCCTGCTCTAGTTTACTTGATTATTAAAACGTACTGTCTATAAGTTACCATGCAATTAAATTGCATTAGTTTACTTCATTATTAAAACGTACTATCCATAAGTTTACATGCAATTGAATAGCAATAGTTCACTTCATTATTATAACGTGCTATCTATAAGTTTACATTCAATTAAATTGCAATCGTTCACTTCATTATTAAAACGTGCTATCTATAAGTTTACATTCAATTAAATTGCAATAGTTCACGTCATTATTAAAACGTTTTGCTCTCATAAAGGATCCACCCAAACCTGCGCTCCACTGTGTACTGCAATGCGGTGGCAGCAGGGGGAGCTGTTGAGTGGGAGTTTGCCCTGTTGGAGTTTGAGAAAGCCAACGCCATTGAAGCCGACAAGCTACGTTTCGCTCTGTCCTGCACCAAGGAGCCATGGCTGCTCAACAGGTACAGTGTCTATAGGCTCCACATGAGTATTGTACATTGAAATATATTGAAATTACTGTACGCCACCTGGCACTGCACAGCGGCTGCCCACTGCTCCCTCCCACCTAGTCCGGGGAAGACCCAGGACTAGGTGGAGAGATTATATCTCCACACTGGCCTGAGAACGCCTCGGGATCCCCCAGTCAGAGCTTTCCAATGTGGCTAGGGAAAGGGAGGTTTGGGGTTCCCTGCTGAAGCTGCTGCCCCCGCGAACCGACTCCGGATAAGCGGATGACGATATATATATATATATATATATTCTCTCTCTCTCTCTCTCTCTGTCCCTCTCAAAAACAGTGCTTATACTGTGCTCCATACACAGGTACCTGGAGTACGCCCTGACTAAGATCCGCAGGCAGGATTCCACATCCACCATAATATACATTGCCAGCAACGTGGTAGGTCAGTCCCTGGCCTGGGACTTCATCAGAGCCCGCTGGTCCGACATCTACTCTCAGTGAGTGCATGCAGCACACAATATTTAATGTTACATTCACCGCTGTTTGGCTCGTATTCTATTAACCATACATGCAAAGCAGCTTCAATGGCAGAGCGGTTATGACATCCTGTCACAGATCTGAAGTTGATGGGTTTAAATCCAGCTGTGGGTTAAATAGAGTTAGAAGGGACAGGATTGCCTAGTGGTCTGGGTGTTGGGCTTTCATCTGGAAGATTGTGGGCTCGAACCCCAGTGTTGACCTACCTGTAAGCATCTTTAGGCAAAGTGCCTAACCTTGTAACCTTGCACACCTTGCATGGCAGCAATCACCATCGGTGTGTGAATGGGTGAATGTGAGGCAAAATACTGTTTAAGCGCTTTGGATGAAGGTGCTATATAAATGCAGTCCATTTACAAAGAGTGGGTCGGGGTGTCCTGAAATCATACTTCATTTTTATCTTACAGATACGGAGGTGGATCTTTCTCTTTCTCCAATCTCATCAATGGAGTCACCAAAAGATTCTCCACTGAGTTTGAGCTCAAACAGGTTTGTTCACATACTGTATAGTTATTGGATGTATAGATGTCACACATGATCAAATTTAAACTGATTTACTGAGCAATAATAATATCAGTAATTAAAGGGATAAAACATGGTCCAGCACCCTATTTCATAATTAGTTCTTCTATTTGTTCCTACTGTATAACATATAACAACCCCTTTTTTTCACTAATTGATACTAATGGATAATTGATATCTTGTGTATATACTGTGTGGGATTTGTCACTTTGTCTAATATAATAAGCCTACAAATATCTGCTTGGTTTTTGTTTTGCCAGCTGAAACAGTTCAAGGAGGACAACGCTGATGTTGGCTTTGGCTCGGGCGAATTGGCAGTGGAACAGGCCATTGAGAGAACCACTGCCAACATCAAATGGATTGCTGAGAATAAAGACTATGTTAGGAACTGGTTTGATGCGAATGCTAAACCTTGACAAGGCTTTACAAGGTTCAATTCCATTTAAATTAACTTAATTCATAGAGCTATACTAACACTATTTTGTCGACACCTAAACATTCAGCATACATTATTAAAGCTGCTGAAGCTAGAATTGAGTTAACTAGAGCTCCCTTCGTCTGGACGCCATTCACCACTGCAAAGCCCAAACTTGTAGCTGTGTTAATGTGTTTGACAGGCAAGGTTGGTTAGCCGGACCAATCATGGACTTTTTTTTCCCCTGATTGGTCAGAAATGTATTTGTGATAAATCTAAATGGACATTGACTTACACACACACACAGATGTCAATGACGGCTCTGTTCAAATTACCCTACCCGTTTAGCTCTGAAGTAATAATACAGCACCTTTAATCTATACTACAAATTATATTGGTAAACTTTATTTATATAGCTCTTTTAAAAAACACAATTTCTAAAGTGCTTCCACAGACACAATCAATGGAGTTCATTACATATAAACATGTATCCAAGCCATGCCTGACATAGATAATACATTTTATCTGACTTTAAAGAAAGTGTATAGAAAATACCTTATCAGCAGATTAGCACCAGAGGTCTTAAATCAGGTCTCATTTTCACTTTGGCCATATGATGTGGATATTTGTAGATATTTTTTAAATACAATTCATAATTAATAAAATGTGTTTTTGTAATATAAAAAAATAAATTTTTTTAATGAATCTATATTCATGTTTTTTTTCCTCTTTTTGAAATGATGCAATCTAGAATTAAACTTTAATTGTGCATGAAGTAACACAGAGTGACACTATGGAAACTCACTAGTTTTAGTTACTCAGGAAATATAATAAGTTACTATTTAGGTATTACTCCTTAAAAAAGTAATATTACTGTACTTATTACTGGGTATTAAAAGTAATTAATTATGTAACTAGTTATTACTTTTACAATCCTTACAATCATGCCCCTTCTGAAAAATGCCAACCTGTGCAGCCAGCTCATTTTAGAATATAATCCTCTTTATTGGAACAAACATTCACCTTAAGAGTCAACAATCAGTCAAAGTGAAAACATTGCAGCCTCTCTAACCAGATGATTGAACAGGTTGGTTCAATTAGCCTACCCTCAGTTTGCTAGGACCAGAAATCTCATTCTTTTATTGCAGCATTACTTGGATTAGTAATTGTAATATAACTTTTTTTTGTAAATATTACAGTATCTAGTTACTAGTAAATTATCTCAGTGACTCAACAGACTACTTTCTAGGATGCTCACCCCATAAGTGATGGCTACTAATTGTACAAGTTTTGTAGATAGGACATTTTTGTAATTCTTGACATTTCAAGGTGAGACAAATGCAGTGGAAATTATTGATATTAGTAGGAATGCTACAATATTGCTACAGTATATTGTGATGAAATTAAACAAAAACCGAAAATCTAGCCACAATGTGAATATCATCTTTAAAGTATCTACAGTATTATAATTGTGATTTACAATTAAGGCGCATTATATATCATTATTTTATATTGTCTAATATTATTAATCCAATTTATATTATTATGTTAACGCAATTATTTAAAGATAGGAAATGCTGAAATTTCCCATGTCTCTCATTGCCATCCCAGATAAATATTTACCCACCACAAATCCCACCTGTCAGGCCATTATAAATTGACCAATAAAATGTTAAAGGGGTTAATTCATCACTACATTATCTTAGGCAAACTGATTATTATCAAAGACTTTATTGTAGGCTACCTATAGTGTTCTTCCCCAATTAATCATTTATTTACCTTGGAACAGTCAACATAGTCTATTAGACTAGGCAGTGGTTACTTTAGCAGGTCAACTTAAATTCTGTTCTGAAGACTATACTTATTTTTAGTTGAGCCTATTTCAGATAGCAGTTAGCTCTGTGTAGTTATAGGGTGAGGGTAGCAGTTTCCTCTAAATGCATTCAGACACTGGCACTTAAAGAAAGAGCTTCATCTTGCGTCATTTTGACAACTTATACATAATTGACGCTTGTCCTAGTGAGGCATTTATAACCTTATTTTTGTGGCGCTTCAGCAAAGCAATGGGGAAGTGCTGTCGTGTGAGCAAGCTATGTGTTTTGTGCATGGTTCTAGCGTTGGTCTCTGTAGCCACTATTGTCACACTGTGGACTATCGCCCTGACAGGCCAGGACATCACAAAGGGACCTTGGGACAGGTAGGAAATGTGTTCTGTTACACCAGGGTTCCCCAATCCTGGTCCTATGGGGCCGCTGCCCTGCATGTTTTCGCTGTCTCCCTGCTCCAACACACCTGATTCAAATGAATGGGTCATTATAACAAGCTATTCATTTGAATCAGCTGTGAGAGAAATATGTGTTACACTGTCAGACTAAACACTTTGATAGCTGTGTCTGAAGAAATGTTTGTTACACTGTCTGTCTAAACATACACTTTGAGAGCTGTGTAAGGAATTTACAGTAAAAGTTCAAGTGTTTAGTTTCGGTTGATGAAGCATTTGTTAAATATGGGGGTTTCTCAAACTTTTCAGTTTGCGACCCCCAAAATAACAGTGTTAAATAAGCATATCAGCCATAATATTATTTGATAGTATTTATGTAAATACATGCTAGTAGCAAAATATGTCAAAGTAATGTATAAACTGTACTACTACTAAAAATTCTGGCTAAACAATGCCATTTCTAATCATTTAAAAATGTTATTTCATTTCTGAAATTCATCATGTAACCTGCTCCTCTGTGTCTCGCGACCTCCACTCTGAGAACCAGTGCAATATGGGAAGTATAGATTCAACATCAGAAATGTTCATGGTGTTACACAGACAATGACGAATTACAGAACACTGAGTAAATACACATCCACATTTTACATAACGGCAGAATATATCTTATATATATATATATATATAAAAAAAAATTAAATATCTTATTTATAACTCATTATTAATTAATTGTGTGCTCAGTATCTATTGAAGACGAAAAACCAACAGTCTACAAATTATAAACAGCCAGGATTATGTCCTTAATCACTGCAAAAAATCACTTTCAAACATGGGAAATGTTTTATAAACCCCTGAAGATGTATCTAATTACACATTGAATAAGTATTGCTGCTTGATAGATTTATGTCTTTGAAAATTAATTAAAAAAATGATACAAGCATAAACTTTTTTTTTTAGACTTTTAGGCTAATACACAATTTGTTGATTTCTCAATTTGTCAAATTTAACAAATATCTCCAATAGACGTACTTACAGTTTGTTAGTTATCTGAGTCTGTCTACACAGCCCAGGATGTGTAAATGGGAACACAAACAAAGTGGTGCAGAATGCTTCCCGGCCTTAACAATGTGTGTCCAACGCACAACCTCTAAGGGAGCACTGAAGGAACATTTGATTTCATTTCTTCTGATTTTTATACTAAAACAACCTGTCTCCAGCATCACTGACCCCACCTTTATTAACCTGCCCTGTTAAAATGTGTGTATGTATCTCCAGCTACCGTCTGCCTACCACACTGGTCCCAGCATGGTACAATGTTTCTCTGTGGCCTCGACTCACGCCTGACCTCAACACTGGCCTGCACATCTTCACTGGTGAAAGAGTCACACACACAACCACACACACACACACACTGATGACTCCTCCCCCCCACCATTTCACAAACACACACGTACGCACATGGGGGCCCAACAGGGCAAAACTACTGTGGGCCCCCCCACATGGGATAACTCAAAGGGGGCCCATGTGGGCTAAAAACTGCTGCAGGCCCTGCATAGGCAAACACACGGGGCCCATACGGGATAAGTGTTCAAGTTAAAATTCAACCTTTTATTTGTCCCCATGAGGCAATTGGTTTTGTTTGGCAAGTGTGGGTTTTCCCTGCCCGCACTACACACTAGTGAGCCCGCACTACACACAGTGAGCCCACACTAGTGAGCCCACACTACACACAGTAAGCCCGCACTACACACAGTGAGCCCGCACTACACACAGTGAGCCCACACTACACACAGTGAGCCCGCACTACACACAGTGAGCCTGCACGGGCATGTCTGCTGGGCACACACCCCTGTTTACAAGTGCCTTGGATCTTGATCATAGAATGTCCAGGGTAGGGAGGGTGCCATCATCAGATTAAAATCAGTCCTTGAAGCCTATGAATGCAAATTGAGACTAATTTTAATGTAAACGTGAATCTGTTTTGTTATTAAGGGATTAGCATTTTAATCTCAGAACATTATAAGCTATATTAGTTGCCACCCACCTCATTATCACATTTGTAGTATTTTGAGCAGTCACATGAGGATCTTCACCTTGCCTGGTCTTGACCACCTGTAAACCTAAACGCCTCTCTGAGGAAGTGAATGTATGAGATGTAATGAATGCCGGTGAACAGCTCAGTGACTGCAGTCTCACTGTTTGCTCAGAGATGTTTGCTCAGTCAGTCAACTCGACATTGAATAAATCATTATTCCGTATACCCACATATTTCTTATTATAGGGCTATCAGTGTAAACACCCTAGCACAAAGCAAATATGAATATGCATAAAAAACTATGATCCATAACCAATACAGAGATACAAATACATTAATAGTGACGTCAATATTGTTATTTTAAATGTTCCAGGCTATTCCACAGTGGAGTTTGAGTGTGTGCAGGAGACTGACATTATCCTCATTCACTCCAACAAGCTGAACTACACCCTGTTTGACAACAAATACATGGCCAGGCTAACTGCTAAAGGTGAGGACACACATCCTTAGACAGCTCATTTTCTGCTCTTCCATGCTGTATGCATGAACACTGATTACTGTATGACACTTGTACAATGGTTGAGGGCATGGGAGTGTAAATGCATAGAAAAATGGCACAAAATTATTTTTAGATGCAAGTACCATGATCCACAACTATTCCACAATTTACTAATGTGATTTGCTATCCACAAAGCAAGTAAGTAAAGTAAAGTGTATTTGTATGCCGCATCTCACAGACAATAGTCACACTTGAATATAAAAAATGTGGAGAAACAAATTCAATGGACATAAAGAAAATACAATAAACAATAAAATACATCATAATAATAAAATATATAATAAAAGCAAATAATAAAACAGACTATAAATAAACAGATTAGCCATATGCCTGATTAAAAAAGTGAGCTGCCTTCAAATATATTCAAAAGAATCGGCAGATCTTAAAGGTGTGTGTACAAAAGGCCAGCCCTATAGGGCATATTAGTCAAGCAGTACACACGACATACTCCATTTCAGTGTGGGTCATTCCAGAGCAAACAGAAATACCTGGTGACTTGATGTTCTATGAGTTGTATAATAGATTTGAATATATGTAAATAATGTGCATTTTAAAAATGTTGTTTTCTGTGTTTTATATTGTAATTGTGTTTATAGAACTCCCTATAAAATGACAATGGATGACAATGGCTACATCTCAAGGGGGCGTGGCTATCCTTCCAGTTAATTCACATTTAATTGCCTTTATTTGGGTCACTATCCTCAGATAATGCATCTGCCCTGAGGATTAGGTCCTCCTGGCTTCATGAGAAAACAGAGTACCTGGTTCTGCTGCTGGATGGCAAGCTCGTCGTGGGACAGACGTACCAACTATTCACCGAATTCACAGGAGAACTAGCTGATGACTTAGCTGGCTTTTACCGGAGCGAATATGAAGAGGACGGGGTCAAAAAGTAGCTTGTAGCGTTTCACACATAATTATGTAGGCTAATGATAAATTAAACGGTTTTATTCAAGCGTAAGAAGCTTAATTAATATTAAGAAGAAATTAAGTTCAAAATGTTTTAGGCCTATCAGTAGATAATATTTTTTGGCCTTGGCTCATGCAGTGACACATATTAGATAACCAGGAAGCTGTTTCAGTGCGACAGTTAATTTAGAACAGATACAAACTGAGCCATAATTTACAGTAATATTGCGCTTCATGTGGTTCAGTCAGAGAACAGCAAATCATCAGTGAACAGACAATTATTAATTCTACACTATAAAAACATCAATTTTGCATTGCGTTTTATTTTGGTCATTCCCAGGGTTGTCGCCACATCTCAGATGCATCCAACTCATTCTAGGAAGACCTTCCCTTGTTTTGATGAGCCGGCAATGAAGGCTATTTTCCATATAACGCTTACACACCCGCCTGGAACCGTAGCACTGTCCAACGGCAAAGACATTGGTCAGTAAAATCATTAATGAGGGATTCATGTATTGACTCAAAAATATAAGGGGCATGGGAAAGGCTTTTACAAAAAGCAGTAGTCATTTGGTGAGTGGCATTTAAACAACAAGAAAGATATCTTGAAAATGATCATATATACAACATCTACTAAATAATACAAATTTTATTTTTGAATAATACTTTCAGTATACACTAACATATTCCATCAAGTTGTATATCTATGTGTGCTTGTTCTATAGATAGTGTTAACACCACCATTGATGGTGTTCCAGTCACTCAAACAAGGTTTGACCCCACCAAGACAATGTCTTCATATCTGCTAGCCCTCATCGTCTGTGACTACTCGTACATCCACGCCCAGCAGGGAGATACACTGGTAACGAGCAATCAAATATATAACTGCTTTGATTATTGACTATCACTCACTAAATTCAGTATGTCAGTGGTTCATATTTATTTGGGATGAAGGCTGGGGGGGTTGCTGTTGAAAGTTAAAGATTCTCTATGGCGTTTGGGGTATTGATATGCAATTCACTTTTTGCTGTTGTTCAAATACTACATGTTCAAATGCATAGTGTGGCATTTGTTGGATAGCAACGCACATGTGTTTAGTAATGTGTGTCATATAGCCTCAGTAGTGCCACTGTACCTTCTGACAGTGAAAAGATAATCACCACTGTTGCTGTGTGCTGTGTCTGCAGATTCGGATCTGGGCGCGTCGAAAGGCCATTGAGGAGGGACATGGAAACTACGCCCTCAATCTTACTGGTCCCATACTGGACTTCTTCCATCACTACTATAACATCTCCTACCCTCTGCCCAAGTCAGGTGAGGTAGGCATATATATAGATATATATATATATATATATATATCTCCTACTACTGAGGGTACTACATTCTTACATAGCAGCAGGAAGGGAATTGCCTTTTTAATTTGTATTTTTTTCATATTTTTTGTTCTTATATATTTCTAATATACATATTTTTTATAATTTTTATATTATATTAATCTGATTCTCATTCTTTTAACCATTTGATATTCCTTATGTTGTTTTACTGCATTTCTGTATTCTCCTATGGGAAGCACGATTGTGCATGTATTCCTTCTCTCTTCCCCTCTCTTTGAGCTGCTATTCTGTATGAACAGTGCTATACAATATATCGTTTTGTAATTTAGTGTGTGACTAGCACCCTCTTGAAAACGAGATGGTTTATCGCAAGAGGTTTTTTCCTAATAAACAATTTACAATCTATACAAATAAACAATCTACATGCATTTTTAAAGGTGGAGTCAGCACATGTAAGGTAATCCATTTTTGTCAATTTCAGCGGATATCGGATAGGGGTGTTTAAATGGGAAGACAAACAAAGTGGTGCAGACCGCACCACACAACACTACCCCAGCCTTAACAGTGTGTGTCCAATGTGTGTGGGGTGGAGCTTCTGAGGAAGCACCATATGGCATTGAAGGGAGAGGTGTTTTTGTTTTGATCGTGTTAAAATATCTCTCCCTAGAATGTCTGCCTCCATCTTTAAAGGGTTAAAACATTCAAGCTATTCTGTTTTGCTCACCAAAATATACACGACAATACATCCATCAGTCGCTAGTGTATTTGACGGGGAACAATGGAAGTCAATGCAGGTTGTCTTTGGTTCAACGTCTACCACAAACAAGATGATTTAATTCCAAAGCAATCAGCCTTAAATTTACGGTAAGGAAGCTATATAGTTTAGGGTTCAGTATTGCATTGCAGTAAAACTAATCGATTGTTATGTGTTCCAGATCAGATCGCTCTACCTGACTTCTATTTTGGGGCAATGGAGAACTGGGGACTTGTGACGTATCGAGAAAGCAACATGCTGTACGACCCTCGTACATCGTCCAGCAAAAGCAGAGAAAACACTGCTACCATCGTTGCTCACGAACTGGCTCACATGGTGAGCCTATCCCACATTTGTGTGTGTGTGTGTGTTTACAACATGTCTGTCTGTCTGTCAGGGTTGTCCATTCATTTTATTATTGTACTTCAAAACATTTACTTTGAATGTCTATCCCCTTCCCCAACCCATATTGTATTTTTGAATAACAACATCTTAATATCAAGTCAAGTTTATTATACTATATCGCCCTTAATCACATTATAGTCTGAAATGGCTGTATAAAGACCTGTTTAATATATGATGTCTGTTGTCTATATTCCTGTGCTGTGTCGGTGCTGTTGCTCTCTCCCATCCAGTGGTTTGGTAACCTGGTAACCCTAAAATGGTGGAACGAGGTCTGGCTCAACGAAGGCTTTGCGTCTTACGTCTCGTACCTAGGAGCACACTACGCAGAGCCTACATGGAATGTGGTGAGAACCCAGTTTTCCTTGTGGTGCATTCGTCACTCTCGAGAATGCTTGCTAACGTCAAGCTCAAATCAAAACAAAGCTCCACCCCCCACACATTGAAATGCATTGAGAAGCCAAGGGCATTGTTGTTGTGAGCGCTGTTCGCCACTTTGTTAATGTTACAGAGACCGAGCTGTGTAGAAGTGACACATTATTTTTTCAGCACTCACACGAAAAAATATCGATTATTGTTAAGAGATATTTGGTGAATTCGACAAAAAAGTGTATTAGCTTATAATAGCTGACTATATATCTATAATTAAGTTAACTTTGGTTCATATCTTGATATATTACACCTAAAATACTGTAATATGTGTCATAAAAATATAACTGTGGTATTTCCTCTCACAGACATCAATGCAAGACAATATTGCCTTGTGGTGATATCATCGAAGATGTTTGGCTGTGCGTTCAATATAAAATATTGTTAAACTATATATAGCCATTATGGTTTGCTGGTATATGATCATCACTAAAACAACACAATGATGGCTTAGAGTTGGATATTATTTGTAATTTGAAATGAGAACTAGATCTAGAGGTCTAGCAATGTCTTTGTCTTTTGGTCTACTTCAGAAGGACCTGATAGTGCTGGATGACATCCACAAGGTGTTTGCCATAGATGCACTTGCCTCCTCTCACCCCCTGTCTTCTAAAGAGGACAGTGTCGTGCTACCAGCTCAGATCAGCGAGCAGTTTGACGTCATCTCCTACAGTAAGGTACAGAGACTACAGCTGAAGCCATGAGGATGAAGCAGTCTTAGTACTCAATGTGTGTCTCTCTCTCTCTCTATCTATCTCCTCTCTCTCTCTCTCTCTCTCTCTCTCTCTCTCTCTCTCTCCAGGGTGCAGCGGTGTTAAGGATGTTGTCAGATTTCCTCTCAGAACCAGTTTTTGTCAAGGGAATCAGTGTAGGTGTTACCATACTGTATGTGGAAGACGCTAATTGTATCTAGGTTTTAGGTATTTTACCATTATGCATGCATAATGCATTTTGAATAATATTGAAATGTATCAGGAATGTTGTCTTTTTAGAAAAAAATGAAAGATTTAGGACAGGGGCATGCACAGTTCATTTTTTTAATTTTTTTTTATTACTCTCCAGAGCTACCTCACTCAATTTTCATACAAGAACACAATAGGATCAGACTTGTGGAATCATCTACAAATGGTGAGAGAAATTACCCATATACACACCTGCAATTTATATTGCAGGTGCAATTTCAACATGATAGCTTTACAACTATTTCACCTCTTAATATGTTTATTGAATCATAAAGTTTCACAAAGTTCATGAAAATGTTTTACAGTATGTGTTCACATTACAACAATCATGCAAGAGCCAACCACAATAAGATCTTTCCTGTAGTGTTGAAGCCTGCTGTCAACCCATATTAATTAACAGGCAGTGACAGACCAAATGTCACTTCCTGGTGAAGTTGGTGACATCATGGAGCGTTGGGTGCACCAGATGGGCTTTCCTGTGGTTACCATAGATACCTCCACAGGAGGCGTGTCCCAGAGCCAGTTCCTACTGGACCCAAAATCACCTAGCATTGCGCCATCTCCGTATAAGTGAGTCGTGTTTTTATATAGTCCCCTTCCTTCCTGCCCTAAACCGTAACATATTAAATAATAATTTTCCCCAAGGTACGAATGGCCGATTCCTATCAGATGGATGAAGTCAGTCGGAAAGGTTCAAGACAAGCTCTGGTGGCTGATGGAAAAGTCAGGTAGTGTTGATCTGTATATGAAAATACAGAACTACACCAGAACTATACTTATCCAGGCATGCTGCGGTAGATTTATTTTGATGTTGAAGTGCTGTCCTTCAGGGGTGAACCTGGATCTGAGAAGCAGTGCTGGCTGGGTTCTGGCTAACATTAACGTGACTGGTTATTACCGAGTTAATTACGACTCAGATAACTGGGAAAGACTCCTCACACAACTGCACACAAACCACCAGGTACATTGTCAACACTTGTGATATTTATGTAGAGCTGATACATTATGGACCAACATCTTTTATTAATAACGCCCCAGAAACTCATATATATAGGACACTGTACTCTCTGCAAACAAAATGTAATGAAAATGCGAAGCACTTTCTGTTCCTAATAGGTGCCTAAATACTCAATAAATAACAATAAAATAACACTTAGTATTTTTTTGCAGGATATTCCAGTGATCAACCGAGCCCAGCTTGTGGATGATGCATTTAATCTGGCCAGGTCAGTGTGGATGGACCGATTCTCCAGGGTTATGCTAGCCTGGTGTAAATTCACTTTGTGAATAAGGTCACACTCCATTTATGATTGTTCAGTCACCAATGTGCCAGTCAGTTGGCTGTAGACCTCAGGTTGAAAACGTTTGGAGCAGTTTTTAACCGATCGGCGTTGCTACAACCGTTTGTATTGCTTCATCTAGCTCTACCACCATTTCGAAACAGTCACTTGACGTTAATGTGCTGAGAGCAGGCTATAGGGTTATGTTCCTTTTGCACTTAAACTTCTGGTAACACTCCTTTAGCATGCTTCTGAACACAGCTCACATTATCAACAACAATGCTCTTGCTGTACAGTTATGTCACCTGTCACACGCAGGGCCAAGCTCCTCCCCACGGTTCAAGCTCTGAGGACCACCAGCTATCTGTCTGCAGAGAGAGAATACATGCCCTGGCAATCTGCATTGGATAACATGCAGTATTACTACCTCATGTTGGATCACACGGACGTCTACGGGCCTATGCAGGTCTGTGTGCGTGTGTGTGCGCGCGCGTGTGTGTATGATGTCAGGACCAAGAAACAGTCTTGCAGGACTCAATAAGGAACAACACAGTATGGTCAGTGTGCGTGCATGCGTGTGTGTGTGTACACTGTATGTGTGACCCTTTGTGTGTATATCATGTCAGAAGGACTAAGAAACAAAGTCTTGCAGGACTATATGAGGAAGCTGGTGTCTCCTCTGTACCTGTACTTCAAGAACACGACATCCGACTGGACGAGTGTTCCAGCTGGACACACTGACCAGTGAGTGTTCGCTGACCTGACTGACACTGCGGTGAAACACACACATTAGTACTGCCTGGGGTTTGTCTTGTGTTCACAGTCCGTGTTTCCCCGTGTGCTATGTGTACCGGAATGGCTGTGAAATGCCAGTGAAATATACATTTTTAGATTACCTTTGGCAAACCTTGTTTGAATATCTATATCTAAAAATAAAAAACAGCTTCATTATACCAACATATACATATTCATGCGGTGTGTATAAATATCGAAGAGACCGGGCCAGACTCAATGTTCGAGTGTGTTTGTTTTGCTGCAGGCATAACCAGGTGAATGCTGTCCGCATGGCCTGCAGTACTGGACTGTCAGAATGCCAGAATTTGACCTCCACCTGGTTCAAGCAGTGGCAGGAGAAGCCTCATAATAATCCGTATGTGCACTCTGTCTCTACAAGTGTCTGTCTGTGTGTCTAAACATGGCTGCCTGGCTGTGTGTCTCTTGACCTGTCTGTCTATCTTTTGTTGTGTGGCCAGGATCCCACCCAATCTACGATCTGCCGTGTACTGCAGTGCTGTGGCAGCAGGGGGAGATAAAGAGTGGGAGTTTGGCTGGTCTCAGTTTAAGACAGCTACGGTGGGCAGTGAGGCCAAAAGCCTCATGTCTGCCCTGGCCTGCACCAACAAGGGAGAGCTGCTGGAGAGGTGTGATTGATTAACGTGTAACTGCACCCCGGCTCTGAGCCTGACTCCACCCCCTGCACAACTTTGAAAATGCTAAAGCGCACTCAGGGAGCTGAGTGAGGCGAGGGGCTGAGAGGGGAGGGGCTTAGAGAGGAGGGGCTGAGAGGGGGACCCCATTAAGATCAATTTATTTTGATGACACACAAGCGGACCGGTTGTACCAGCCAAGTCCTAAGGCAATGTTTTTAAGCGGACATGAGCCATTTTCAGACCATAAAACCACCATTAAAAAACGGGACTTTTGTCAGTATTATATGCTAATGCTATTAACACCAGCATATGTGTCTGACCACAGTGCAGTCTTATTATTTAGTTTACAGCTCAAATAAACACAATTTAGGGTGCAGTTACACTTTAATGGATTGATTGGCAGATGTATTGACACAACATTTGAGTATGTGTCTCTGTGTATTTACAGTTCTTTTAGTATTTGCGTTAGTTCCTGGACCTTTCTCTTCAGGTACCTGTCTTACACCTTGAAGCCTGATATGATACGCAAGCAGGACGCCACCTCTGTCATCACCTCTGTGGCCGGTAACAAAGAGGGACAGGAGCTGGCTTGGAACTTTGTCAGGACAAACTGGAATTACATGTTTACTCAGTAGGTATTACAGTAGAAGTTCCTGCAACCGTAAATGTTTTTAAAACATTAAATTAAGTTGATTCAACCTGTTAAGTTTGTGTGAAGCGATGCCTGGTTATTCTGTTCAGTTTTTTTTTTTTTTGTGGGATTAATCGCATGCTTTACGTAATTTACTGCGATTAAGAAATTGCATATTTTTACCTAAAATGTGCATAAAGATGGCATATCTTGTTATAAAAATAATAAAAAAAAAAAAGTAAAAAAAAAAAAAAAAAAAAAAAAAAAATATATATATATAAATATAAAACCAGTGACTATATGGTAATATTGTGCAATTGTGTGTGGAAAATGGCTCTTTTCAGACATCTTGATATGAGGTAAATTACACACAGGCAGCAATGTTTATTTATGTAATCTTTATTGGTGCAAATAACATATGGTACATTTCTTGTGTGTAACTTTATTTATTGAGCATAGATAGGTGGCATTCTGGATTGGTTCTGGTGGTCATTAGTGGCCCTGAAAGAGAAATGTGATTATGTCTCAGATGTTATGTGGTCAATTGAAATGTGCTGTTTAATTGTAAGAACATCTTTAAGAATAATTGTGGGCTAGCACATTCATTTGGCAAATAGTATTTAGTTGTTTTATAAACATTTACCTATATTGTTCTGTCTGCTCCAGGGTGTTCGGCCAAAAGAGTCCCCGCTAGATGGGACACAAATATAAAGGTTCCGGGGGGGACCAAGTGGTCGGATAGGGGAGTGGGGTTAGTAGTTCTGGGGTTACTGGATATTAATTGGAAGTATGTTTGGTTGTGGACAGCATGTGTGTGTGTCTGTTTGTGTGTGTGTGTGTGTGTGTGTGTGTATAATATTAGAGGAATGGCATATGGTCTAGGTTAATATGCAATATGTTGTGATGCACTGTTAAACCCCTGTGAATGGAACAACCCAAACAAGGACTCAGTATAAAGGGGTTTTAGAAATGTTTGGGGAGGGGCTGGCTGTGTTGCGATCATGCTGCCATGGTTGTATCGAGCTTTGAATGTAATAAAGTGTTTCTATTTTTTGGTACATCTTGGCATGGCCTTTATTTGTTAACTGCATTCTTCAGCCGCTAAATGGTCATTCTAACAGTGTGTGTGTGTATATATACACACATATATATATGTATATATATATATATGTGTGTATATATATATGTGTGTATATATATATGTATATATATATGTGTATATATGTGTGTATATATATATGTATATATATATGTGTATATATGTGTATATATATATATGCATATATATATATATATATGTATATATGTATATGTATATATATGTATAT